>JAODAL010066360.1:0-17796 GCA_025379985.1 Phyllomedusa bahiana | reverse complement strand
TCAAAGACTGATCACTAGGGTCAATTAATATCCACCTGTACTTCACTAGGGGGCTTTTTCGGTCTATGGGATTTTTTTCCCCTCTTTTTCTCCTTAAATTCCCCAAATTGACTACAATTCTTTTTTCCCATGTCTTTTTCAAATTTTTTTACTCTTCCTTGGTCTACATTTTCATTACTTATTTTAGATCACCCATATTTGGCCTTTTATCTCAAAGTATTTCTCTATTTTATTTGCCATAAGGGTAGCCTCATTTCTTTGGGTTTTTAAAAGTTCCCGGTATAATAAGGACCTATCAGCTATTCCATTCCATCCCACACTGAGGGTCTATTCAAGTACCCCCACTACACAACCAATCAATGGCCATCTTCATATAGATACATGATTGGCCCTTTTTTTGAATTTACCCTTTATTCCCAACCAATCAAAATTTTTCATTTTTTCAAGATTTTTAAATTTTTTAGTCGCTTAAAAACCCTCTGGTTTTAGCGCAACTTTTTCAAAAAAATTTTTTTCTAATCCCTTTTTGTTCATTTGTTTTTCCGCCTCCCTTTCCATTGGATTTTTCCCCCTTTTATTCTCAGACCCATTTTTCTTATGATTTCACACTGTTACCCCACTAAATTTTTGGGATATTTATTATATCATACCCAATATAAGTTTCCCTTACCCGAATACACACAAAAAAAACACACACCGATTTAGGTTTTAATTTTTTCCCAGTTTTTTATTTTTTAACACAATTAAAGCATATATGCACTTGGATCTTGGAACCCCATTGCTTCCCTCTCTTCCCCCATGCTCTCTTTTTCTTATGACCTTTTTATTCCCAATTAAACTTCCGTCTTTTCCACCACAGGTGTTCTTACGTCATTTACCTTTAAAAAGAACAACCAATTGTAACAATTGCCGGCATTATAATATTTTGTTTTTTTCGTTTTTTTACTTCTGATGAAGCGCGGGGTACACCCAAAACCCCGAAAGTCCATTATTTTATTTATATGTTTTTAATTTTTTCTCGGTAATCCGCGCCTTTTTTTGAATAAAAAACTTTAATAAAAGCCCCTTTCCCGGGGGTTTTTTTACTTTTCCCCTGCACGTGCGCCGGGTCCATTTTTTTCTTTTTTTCTATTTGAGGCAAGTATATTGATATAAGGTCACTCTGAGGCCGGTATATAGCTAGGGGCACTCTCATACAGCTATATAGCTAGGGGCACTCTCACGCAGGTAAATAGCTAGGGGGACCCTCAGGCAGGTATTAGTGCCTCTCAGGCAATATTTAAATCTAGGGGCACCCCAGGAGGGGATAAGGGGCACTCTAGGGAGGATATAGCTAGGGCACTCTCAGCAGGTATATAGGGGCACTCCGGCAGGAAAATAGGGGCACTCACAGGGATATAGAGGTTCAGGCAGGGAATTTGGGGGCGGGTGGTATATGGGGGGTAAAGGGAAGGTTTAGGGGCTCAGGCAGGTATAAGGGGCACCGCAGGGAAAAATAACAACATTCATACTTACCTCTTCCCGGCCCCCGTCCCCTCAGGCCACCTCCCGCGCCCCGGGGCCTCCCCGGCAGCTCCTCGGCGCACGGCCTATGAGGGGCTGTGCGTCTTGAGGAAGCATCACTCATCGCGACGCGCCAGTGAGCCGCAGGGGGGACGGCGGGGGTCCTCAGCGCTAGAGGACGGCAGCCCCCTGGTCCCCCCGGGACTACCGGGGACCCACGATCCTCCGGGGAGCCGGTCCGCCCTTTGGGGGGCAGGGAGGCCCCCGCTCTCTGTCCGCAAAACCCTCAAGAGACCCCCGGGATTTTTCGGGGCCCCCTGCCTGCCCCCAATGCAACAGAGGAGGCGCCCTGGGCAAAATGCCTACCCTGCCCCCTGTGTCCCGGCCCCTGCAAGGAAGAGAGGGAAAAAGGAGAGGGGGAGGAGGAAGAGAGAAGAGGGGGAACAGGGGGAGGGGGAAGAACAGGGAGAGGGGAGGGGGGGAAAGGGGGAAAGAGAGGGGGAAAAACAAGGAGGGAAGACGGGAAAAAGAAGGGAAAAAAGAGGGGGAGAAGGGAAAAAGGGAGAAAGAGAAAGAGGAAAAAGGAGGGGGGGAAAAGGGGAAAAGAAAGGGAGAGAGAGGGAAGGGGGAGAGAAAAGAGAAAGGAGGGGAGAGAAAAGGGAGAGGAGGGGACAAGAAAAGGGGAAAAAGGGGGGAGGAGAAAGGAAGAGAAAAGGAGAAAGAAAAAGAGAAAACAAAAAAGGGCCCCCCCCGGGGGGGGAACAAAAAGGGGAGGGGAAAGGGAAAGGGGAAAGAAGGGTTGGCCAGGGGGGGACCAGGAAAAGAGGGAGGGGGGGGGGTTTTTTTGGGAAAGGGAAAAAGAGAGACTGGAAGGGGAGGGGGAAGGGGGGGGAGACCGGAAGGCCGGGGGGAACCCCGGGGGAGGGAGTTTTTACAGGGGGAAGGAGGGGAGCCCCCGGGGGGAAAGGGGGAAAGAGTAGGGCTGGGGGAAAAGGTTACTGTTTGTGAGTTAGGGGGGGGATACATTTTTTTGGGTTGGTTAGTATTTAGGGTTTGTAAAGGGGTTCCTGGGGGTAGGGTTGAAGGGGTTAAAATTAAGCTTTAAATGGTGGAGGGGTTGGGGATAGGGTCAGAAGATTTTAGTTTAATAGAGGGTTCCCGGGGGGCAGGGATAGAAGGCAATTATTAGCAATGTTATTGGTAGTAGAGGGTTAGGGTAGGGTTAGTAGAGTTAGGGTTAGTAGATGGTTAGAATCTGTGGGGCTAGGGTTATCAGAATTAGGGTGAGGGGGTTAGGGATGAGGATTAGAGTAAGTAGAGGGTTAGTAGATTTAGGGTGAGCACAGGGTTAGGGTCTACAGATTAGAGTTAGTAGAGTTAGGGGTTAGGAATATACCATCAAAGTCTCTGGTGGGAACACCCCCTCTAAGGAGTTGACTCAGAGAACAGAGTCGTGTCCATCTGTAGTGGCTCCTGCACACCCCAAAAACTACAGACATCTAGCAGGAAACCGAGGGATCCCTTCTACATTGGCTGTGTCTAGGTAGGTGGTTATAGGGGTGGGGCTAATGCAGAGGGGCGTGGTTTATTACTGCTTTATGCGATTGTTTTGTGATCAGGAGGCGGAGTTTCCTCAACGAAGTAGCCAGAGCTCCGCCCATTTCCTCAAAGCTGTTGCTCCTTTCCCAAAGGATGAGGGAGAAAAAGAGGGAAATAAAGTGACTTCCTCCAGAAAACACAGCGGGAGAGCGTTATTCCTCACAGAAGAGAAGGATCCTGGGAAGAGTCACTGCTTCTGTTTCTTATGGGGAAAGTCCCTCTAATCCGCCCTCCCGCTCCGGCCTCTTCCCTCGGACGTGGGGTGGACGTTTCCCTCAGGACAAGGCGAGGATGTGTCTGGAGACGGTGAACTTGGAGGAGCAGAAACCAATGTCAGTGAGATGCTGCTTTATCGCGCCACATAAAGCCGTCCGACATTTTTAGAGCCCCCGTGGGGTCCGGACAAAGTTCACAGACTGTAAAAATCACATTATCTCCCATCGCTGCTTCTCCGGCTCTAATGACTGAGGCGGGAGCCGCTCGAATCAGGACAGAAGGAACCTTAAAGGGACACTCTCCGGTCTCAGGGTCATATGGCTCTAGCTCTCTGCACAAAGGGTTAAAGCAGAAAAATGTCACTTTACAGTCTGCTGCAAATAGAAGAGAGTGCGCGTGTGTGAGACGAGACTAGAAGAGAGAAGAGGGTAAGGGACCTGCTCTAGAAGAGAGTGCATGTGTGAGACCTGCTCTAGAAGAGAGTGCATGTGTAAGACCTGCTCTAGAAGAGAGTGCATGTGTGAGACCTGCTCTAGAAGAGAGTGCATGTGTGGGACCTGCTCTAGAAGAGAGTGCATGTGTGAGACCTGCTCTAGAAGAGAGTGCATGTGTGAGACCTGCTCTAGAAGAGAGTGCATGTGTGAGACCTGCTCTAGAAGAGGGTGCATATGTGAGACCTGCTCTAGAAGAGAGTGCATGTGTGAGACCTGCTCTAGAAGAGGGTGCATGTGCAAGACCTGCTCTAGAAGATAGTACATGTGTTAGTCCTGCTCTAGAAGAGAGTGAATGTGTGAGACCTGCTCTAGAAGAGAGTGCATGTGTGAGACCTGCTCTAGAAGAGAGTGCATGTGTGAGACCTGCTCTAGAAGAGAGTGCATGTGTGAGACCTGCTCTAGAAGAGAGTGCATGTGTGAGACCTGCTCTAGAAGAGAGTTAATGTGTGAGACCTGCTCTAGAAGAGAGTACATGTATGAGACCTGCTCTGGAAGAGAGTGCATGTGTGAGACCTGCTCTAGAAGAGAGTTAATGTGTGAGACACTGCTCTAGAAGAGAGTGTCAAGTAATGATACCTGCTCTAGAAGAGAAGCATGTGAGAGGCCTGTCAAGAAGAGAGTGCAAGTATGAGACCTGCTCTAGAAGAGAATTCATGTTTGGAGACCTGCTCTATAAAGAGAGTACATGTGTGATACCTGTCTAGAAGAGAGTTAATGTGTAGACCTGCTCTATAAGCAGAGTACATGTATGAGACCTCTGCTCTGGAAGAGAGTGAATGTGATGAGACCTGCTCTGGAAGAGAGTGAATGGGTGCGACCTGCACTAGAAGAGAGTTGCGATGTTTGGAGACCTGCTCTACGAAGAGAGTTACAGAGTTGAGACCTGGTATTCTATAAAGAGAGTGGAATGTCTGAGACCTGCACACAGAAGAGTGCGTGTGTGAGTACCTTCCTCTAAAGAGTGAGCATCGTGTAAACCTGCTCTATAATATTAGGCATGTGAGACCCTTCTCTAGAAATATTTGAATGTTGTGAGACCTGCACTAGAAGATATTGCATGAGTGGACCTGCTCTAGAAGAGAGTGCATTGTGTGAGATCTGCTGCTAGAAGAGAAAGCTGAGTGAGACCTGCTCTAGAAGAGAGCACGGGGTGAGGAACCTGCTCTAGAAGAGAATGCATGTGTGAGACCTGCTCTAGAAGAGAGTGCGTGTGTGAGACCTGCTCTAGAAGAGAGTGATTGTGTGAAACCTGCTCTAGAAGAGAGTGCAAAATTAGTGGAACCTGCTCTAGAAGAGATGTGAATGTGTGGGACCTCTGCCTCTAGAAGAGAGTGATGTTGTGAGACTGCTCTATAAGAGATGTGCATGTGTGGACCTCCTAGAAGAGAGTGCATGTGTGAGACCTGCTCTAAAGAGAGTGAAAGTGTGAGACCCTTCTCTAGTAAGAGAGTGCATGTGTGAACCAGCTTCAAGAAGAGAGTGAAGTGTAGAATCTGCCTCTAGAAGATAATTGCATGTGTGGGTACCTGCTCTAGATGAGAGTGAATGAGTGAGACCTAGCTCTATAAGAGAGTGAAATTTGTGAGACCTGCTTCTAGAAGAGAGTGCATGTGTGGGACCCTGCTCTAGAATAGGATGTGCAATGTAGTGGGACCTTCACTAAGAATAGAGTTCATGTGTGGGACCTGCACTAGAAAGAGTGAAGTTGTGGGACCAGCTCTAGAAGAGAATGCATGTTTTAGACCTACTCTATAAGAGAGTCGTGTGTGAGACCTGCTCTAGAAGAGAGTGCATGTGTGTGACCTGCTCTAGAAGAGAGTGAATGTGTGGGACCTGCTCTAGAAGAGAAGGTTTCATTTGTGAGACCTTCTCGGAAGAAATGAATGTTGGGACCAGACTCTAGAAGAGAGTGCATGTGTGGGACCTGCTCTAGAAGAGAGTGCATGTGTGGGACCTGCTCTAGAAGAAAGTGCATGTGTGAGACCTGCTCTAGAAAAGAGTGAATGTGTGAGATCTGCTCTAGAAGAGAATGCATGTGTGAGACCTGCTCTAGAAGAGAGTGCGTGTGTGAGACCTGCTCTAGAAGAGAGTGCATGTGTGAGACCTGCTCTAGAAGAGAGTGAATGTGTGAGACCTGCTCTAGAAGAGAGTGCATGTGTGGGACCTGCTCTAGAAGAGAGTGCATGTGTGGGACCTGCTCTAGAAGAGAGTGCATGTGTGGGACCTGGTCTAGAAGCGAGTGCAAGTGTGATACCTGCTCTAAAGAGGAGTGCAATGTTCCAGACCTGCTCTAGAAGAGAACTTTGTAGCTGAGACTGCTCTAGAATATGTGCATTTTGGATAACCTTCCTAGAAGAAGATTACATGTTGCTAACCTGCTCTATAAGAAGCTCAAGTGTGTGAAGACCTGCTTTAGAAGAGAGTGCTGTGTGAGACCTGCTCTAGAATAGAGTACATGTGTGAGACCTTCCTCTAGAAGTGAGAGTGAATGGTGTGGACCTGCACAGATAGAAAGTATGTGTGAGACCAGCTCTAGAAGAGAGTGCATGTGTGAGACCAGCCTCTAGAAAGAATGTATGTGTGAGACCTTGCTCTAAAGAGAATCGCATGTGTGAGACCTGCTCTAGAAGAGAGTGCGTGTGTGAGACCTGCACTAGAAGAGATTGCATGTGTAATACCTGCTTCTATAAGAGAGAGTCAATGTGTGAGACCTGCACTAGAAGAGAATGTATGTGTGAGACCTGCTCAAGAAAGAATGAATGTGTGGAGAACCTGCTCGAGAAGAAGTGCGTGTTGAGACCTGCTTCTAGAAGAGAGTGCATGTGTAAGACCTGCTCAATAAGAGATTTTCAAGTGTGATTACCATGCTCTAGAAGAAGTGCATTGTGGACCTTCTCTAGAAGAGAGTGAAGTGTAAGACCAGCCTCCTATAAGAGAGTGCATGTGTGGGACCTGCTCTAGAAGAGAGTGCATGTGTGAGACCTGTTCTAGAAGAGAGAGCATGTGTGAGACCTGCTCTAGAAGAGAGTGCGTGTGTGAGACCTGCTCTAAAAGAGTGTGCATGTGTAAGACCTGCTCTATAAGAGAGTGCATGTGTGGGACCTGCTCTAGAAGAGAGTGCAT
Organism: Phyllomedusa bahiana; assembly: GCA_025379985.1. Taxonomy (NCBI): domain Eukaryota; kingdom Metazoa; phylum Chordata; class Amphibia; order Anura; family Hylidae; genus Phyllomedusa; species Phyllomedusa bahiana. Next base: position 10,861 of record JAODAL010066360.1, on the reverse strand, counting down.
GTGTGGGACCTGCTCTAGAAGAGAGTGAATGTGTGAGACCTGCTCTAGAAGAGAGTGCATGTGTGAGACCTGCTCTAGAAAAGAGTGAATGTGTGAGATCTGCTCTAGAAGAGAATGCATGTGTTAGGACCTTCTCACTATAAGATGAGCACGGGGTGAGGAACGCTGCACTAGAAGAGAATTCCATGTTTAGACCTGCTCTAGAAGAGAGTGGCGTGTTTTGAGACCTGCAGCTCTAGAAGAGAGTGCCTGTGTGAGCCCTGCTCTAGAAAGAGTGCATTGTGAGACCTGCTCTAAAAGAGAGTGCTATGTGTGAGACCTGCTCTAGAAGAGAAACGTGACTGAGGACTGCTTAGAAGAGAATACATGTGTGAGACCTGCTCTAGAAGAAGAGTGCCTGTGTGAGATCTGCTCTAGAAGATAGTCGTTTGTGTAGACCTGCTCAATAAGAGAGTGCGTGAGTGAGAACCTACACTAGAAGTATAGAACATTGGAGACCTTACTAGAAGAGAGTGCATGTGTGAGACCTGCTCAAGAAGAGAGTGAATGTGTGAGACCTGCTCTAGAAAGAATTATGTGTTGAGACATGCTCTAGAATGAGATGTATGTTTGAACCTGCTCTAGAAGAGAGTGCATTTGTGATACCTGCTCTAGAAGAAAGTGATGTGTTGAGACTTCGTTAGAAGTGAAGAGCGTAGTGAGATCTGCTCTAGAAGAGATTGCGTGTGTGAGCCCTGCTCTAGAAGAGAGTGGATGTGTGAGACCTGCTCTAGAAGAGAGTGCATGTGTGAGACCTGCTCTAGAAGAGTGTGCATGTGTAAGACCTGCTCTATAAGAGAGTGAATGTGTGAGACCTTCTCTATAAGAGAGTGAATGTGTGAGACCTGCTCTAGAAGAGAGTACATGTGTGAGACCTGCTCTAGAAGAGAGTGCATGTGTGGGACCTGCACTAAAAGAGAGGTGCAATGTGTGTAGACCAGCTCTAGAAGAGAGATGCGTGTGTGGAGACCGTGCTCAAGAAGAGATTGTATGAGTTGAGAGACCTGCTCTAACAGAGATGAATGTGTGAGACCTGCTCTAGAACGAGAGTGCAATGTGTGAGACCAGCACTAGAAGAGAGTGGCAAATGATGAGACCCTGCTCTAGAAGAGAGTGCATGTGTGAGACCTGCTCTAGAAGAGAGTGAATGTGTGAGACCTTCTCTATAAGAGAGTGAATGTGTGAGACCTGCTCTAGAAGAGAGTACATGTGTGAGACCTGCTCTAGAAGAGAGTGAATGTGTGAGACCTGCTCTAGAAGAGAGTGCGTGTGTGAGACCTGCTCTAGAAGAGAGTGCGTGTGTGAGACCTGCTCTAGAAGAGAGTGAATGTGTGAGACCTGCTCTAGAAGAGATTACATGTGTGAGACCTGCTCTAGAAGAGAGTGCATGTGTGAGACCTGCTCTAGAAGAGAGTGCATGTGTGAGACCTGCTCTATCAGTGAACGTTCATTATTCTCCTGCTAGATGCAGCCAATCACAGACCACCATGTCACCTGCATGTGACCGCTCTGGCCTGGGATTGGCTGCATCTGCTCCAGCGGAGGTTAACGGTCGTGCCCCCGCCTGGACCATAGTGCAGCTGCTCCTTTTCCTCCCACCGTAAATAACTTGGGGAAAAACAAAGTACAAAAGAGCCCAAGAGGTGCAGCCCTGGACCAACGCCGCAGAGGACCAGAGTGCAGCTCCTTTCCTCCTTGCCCCAGATACTAGGGAAGAACAGAAGGACTAGAGAGCCCAAGACAGGAGCCGACCTGCAGAATATGAGATAATGTGTAGAAGAAGAGGCCTCATGGGAGTTGATGTCCAGGTTCCAACCAGGCTCAACATTACTACGTTATAGAGATTTTCATATTGCATGGACTTAGCGAGAAAACTCCTGCTGAAATTGCTGATAGACTGGATTCCAGTTTGGCGCCATTGCTGCTACAGGCTGCTTAGAGACTGTTGCCGAGACTGTTGGTGAAGTGTCTAGTCCTGAGTCTGTCATCTAGCTTGGAATAAAGGAACTATTTGCATCAGGACACTGAGATTTATTCAAAGAGAGTGCCCCAAAAAGGAACACTGGAGAGACACCACCTACTCCCATCCAGGCAGACTCCCTCTTCACTGTAGTGCCTTTTCCAGGTTTTTTTTAAGCCCCCATGAGAGGTCTGGGTGAGGCCACCGTTGCAGTATAAAAATATCACCTTCTCTACCCCCAACATCTCCCTGCCGACCGATTGGCCCTTCCACACCTATTCTACTGTAGAAGGAAATGCATGTGTGAGACCTGCTCAAGAAGAGAGTACATGTGTGAGACCTGCTCTGGAAGAGACTGCACCGCCTCCTCTGTGAGATAACACTGAGTGACGGAGAGAAGCCGTGGCCAGGATAGCTGTCGGGGGGAGACCGGTGCATTGGAGCCTGTTCAGACCTGATGGTGGTAGAGTAAAGATGCTCAATCCAATACTCCCCTCCCTATTGCACATGCCCAAATAATAGACAGCGCCCAGGGCCTCGTATGTCTCCTGACCTAAACCCTATGGAGCATCTTTGGGCCTCCACACGTGGAAGTGGAAGGAGCAACGAGGCTCTACCACCCCCCCAGTCTCCGTGCTGTCCCGCCATTTCGGAGGAAGATGATCCCAGTGGCTGCAACCTGTTGAAGCTCTAGTGACCTCCAGGCCCAAGAGAGTTAAAGCAGCGCTGGGAAATAATGGGGGCCACAGAATATTGACATTTTGGGCACAGTTTGTCCATTGTTACAGGTGCTCTCACGACCCACACATCAGGTTGACAGCGAACCCATACTTTCGCTGTCCCCTGTGCTTCTCTGCATGTCAGGCCAGGGGCGCACCCGTAGTACTGTGCCCAGATGTAGCTACTCACCTCTCCTCGCTCCCTGTGTTGTCTCTGTCAGTAATTGATAATTGTCGGGCACTGGTCCCATATTACCCAGCATTCCCCAGTCCTTCCTGCCGGAACAATAGTGCCCTTAGTTGCCTATTCGAGAAAGCTTTCCTTGTGTTCCTGATGATTCCGTGTACCAGTTCCTCCGGTTTACCTCCCTTGACCATGAATCTTTGCCAACTGCCCTGACCTTCCTGCCTGTCCCTGACTTCGAGCCTGCCTGTCGATTTTGTACCACGCTACACATCGGTCACCACCGCAGGCAAGGATCGCCTGCCACAGCAAGACCGTCCTGCCTGGTCCACTTCTAGAAGTCATTACAGTTGATCCAGCCACGGATCCCGTCAAGGTGCTACTGCCGAGTGTCTCTGATATCACCACGGTTGTGGCCCAGCACTCCCAGCAAGATTAACCGCACATTCCACAGCACACTCATCTGACCACTCATTCTGCCGCCAGCTCCTCTCCATCCAGCAGCAGCATCAATCTTCACCTGCGGCTCCAGCGGCACCCGCCCACCCCAAGCTGAGACTGTTGATGCCGACAAAATTTGATGGGGACTCTAGAGTCTGCAGGGGCTTCATTACACAGTGCTCCATGCAAACCAGTTCCCTACCAAACGGTCCAAGCTGGTGTTTGTTGCCAGCCTTCTCTCTGGGAAAGTCCTGGCATGGGCCACCCCCCTCTGGGATAGAGACAATCCGGTAACGGACAATCTTCAGGCTTTCTTAGCTTAATTCTGCAGAGTCTTCGGCTGAAAACGCACTCCTGAACCTGCTGCAAGGGGACTGCTCCGTTGGAGAATACGCTGTACAATTCAACACTCTAGCCTCCAAATTGTCCTGGAACGATGCAGCCCTAAGAGCCACGTTGATGAAGGGTCTCTCCAGCAGAATTAAGGACTCGCTAGCCACACGGGATCTTCCATCTTCTCATATTGACGTGCGCTTTTCTGAGAGACAGGAGACAATCTGTTAAGATTGTGAACCGATCTGGTTGCGACATCTACCCTGTGTAGCTCTGATGTTCCAAACACCTCCACTGCCCCCTCTGATGCATTCTAGCGAACAGGCCATGCAAGTGGACAGAACCCACCTGACCCAACAAGGATGGTCCCATCGATGTGAGGAAAATCTGTGCCTCTTATGTGCCAGTCCTGAGCACTACTGTGGGCACTGCCCACAAAATCCTGGAAACGCACACACCTCGGCTAAGTGGGAGAGGCGCCCTAGGTGTGAGTAATCCCTCTCCACGTCTTTGGACTCTGGATCAGCCGGGAACTTCATGGACGCTTTCCTGGTGACTAAGCATCGCCTCCCGGTGGTCCACCTGGACAAACCTCTGGCTATCTCATCAGGTAGCGGCGAACTGCTAAGTGTCTCTATCCAGTTTCGTACTGAACCAGTGTCCCTTCATGTGGGGGCATTACGTAAGTAGAAGATTGCGTTCTATGTGTTTGCCTGTTCTTCCTCAGCAGTTCTTCTGGGTCTACCGTGGCTGCAGCATGATGCCCCTATACTTAGCTGGAAGACGGGCGAAGTCACACGCTGGGAACAAGATTGCCAGTGTCACTGCATAGTGGCACCACACCCGGTGCGCCCCACTTCTCCACTGACGTCCATCAAACCTCTGCCAGGTCTACCTACTCCATATCAGGACTTTGTGGACATCTTCTCTGAGAAGCAGGCCGAGACCCTTCCACCTCATCACCCATATGTTTGCCCTATAGACCTACTACCTGGTATTAGTCCTACCCGGGGCAGGATCTACAGTACCTGCTATCTGTACCAGGGACTTAGGTCATGTCGGCCTCCTTACAAGAGAACCTCCGTAAGGGTTTCATCCACAAGTCTACTTCTTCTACTGGTGCCAGGTTCTTCTTTGTTGAGAAGAAAGAAAGTTCACTACACCCTTGTATTGATTATTGCGGTCTCAATAAAATAACTTAAAAAAACGGTGTCCTTTACCACTAATCACTTAGCTCTTGGAGCTTCGCTGGGAGGGTTTGTTGGGGGCTTATAATCTTGCTCAAATTTGTGAATTTGACCAGTGGAAGACGACCTTCAATACTTGACCGGTATTTCGAATACCCAGTAATGCCTTTCGGTCTGTGTACTGCCCCCGTAACTTTTCAAAAATTTGGAAATTACATTTTTCATGATCCCCTGTAATCCTGGTTTCCTCACCTGTCCCAGTATCTCATCATACACAGCTGCACCAGGTACTTAGATGACTAAGACACAATCGACTTCATGCCAAGCTGGAGAACTGCATCTTCCATCAGTCCAGTCTGCCCTTCCTTGGGTCCATCATTTCAAATCGAGGACTACAAATGGACCCTGCCAAATTGTCTGCCGTCTTGCTGTGGCCCTGACCAGTAATGCTTTGGGCCATACAGTGCTTCTTGGGGTTCTCAAACTATTTCCGCCAATTCATTGCGCATTTTTCTACTGTGATGGCACCCATTGAGATGCTCACCAAGAAAAATGGCAACCCCAGGCTATGGCCACCAGTGGCAGAAGAAGCATTCTCCCAATTAAAGTCAGCGTTTGACTCTGCACCTGTCTTGACCTGACCCAGAGAAACCCTTCTTCTCAAGATTGATGCCTCTTCTGTGGGGGCTGGGACGGTCCTCGCACAGTAAAGCCCTAAAGACAAGACCATCACGTGTGGATTCTTCTCCAAAACTCTCTCTCGGAATTACACTTTCGGAGATCGTGAACTACTGGCCATAAAACTGTCCCTGGTGGAGTGGTGCCACCTTCTGGGGCTCATCATCCGGTTGATATATTCACCAATCACAAGAACCTTCTGTATCTCCAGTCGTCTCAACGTTTGAACCCAAGCCAAGTCAGGTTTCCCTCTTCTTCTGCCAGTTCAACTTCTTGATCCACTTCTGACCTGCACAGAAGAACATCAAGACCGATGCCCTCTCCTGAGCCTCTGACGTTAAAGGAGAGGAAGCAGCTCCTTGGCACATCGTTCCTCCTGAACACCTGATCTTCGTGACTCCCATAGACCTCCAATGAGTACCCCGGGGAAGGCTTATGTGCGCCCAGTAATACTGGTTTGGGTGGTCACAGATTGTTTTGATGTCACACTTCATACTGCTACTTGGATTTCCCTCTGCTTCACAGCTCGCCAACCTCTTCTTCCAGCACATCTTTCGGTTGCACAGACTTCCCCAGCATATTGTCTCGGATCGGGGTCCAATTTGTGTCAAGATTCTGATGAACCTTGTGCTCTCAGCTACAGATAAACCTGGATTTCTCCTTTGCCCACCATCCTCCGACTAATGGCCAAGTTGAGAAGGTCAACCAGGTCTTGGGCACTTACTTGCGCCACTTTGTCTCTGCACGCCAAGACGACTGGTCCAGCTTGTTGCTCCCTAGATTCTGATTCTGCTGGCGCCTCTCTGTTCTTCATAGTATATGGACAACATCCTGCCAACCACTCCCTCTGCCTACATCTTCTGACGTCCCTGCGGTGGAGGACCTGGTTCAGGACATGACATCTATTGGGAGTAACACTCATAAATCCTCACAAATGAAGGTCCAGGTAGACAAGAATAGACCTTTTGCTCCTGGTGACAAGGTTGGGCTATTGTCAAAATACTGAAGATCCCCAGTTATAAACTGGATCCTCGGTTTCTGGGACCCTTCGGTGTGCTAAAACAAATGAATCCAGTGGCCAAAAGCTCTGGCTTCCTCCTATGATGCGTGTCCCAAACTCCTTCACATCTCCCTCCTAAAACTAGTCATTCTTAATTGGTTCTCTCAAAAAGTCGTCTCCCCTGCTCCTGAAGCTGACACCACCAATGTCTTTACAGTCACAGAAATCCTGGCCATGAAGACGATTCGGGGGGAGACAACATTTCCTTGGTGACTGGAAGGGGGTTGGGCCAGAATAAAGGTCCAGGAAGCCAGAAAACAACATCTTGGACCATAGACTGCTGGACAAATTCCTACAGGCAAGAAAGTGGGGGAGGACAAAGTGGGGGGTTGGGGAGGGGTACTGTGACAGGTGCTCCCGCAATACCTTGCCTTCAGAGCTTTTTGTTGTTGATCCCACTGATGATTCAAAAAACACTGCAATTTTTTGGGCCATATTCACAGCTCCATGGCTGGACAAGACTGAACCCAGACTCTGGCCTATTTGCTACCTGGGAAAAATTAACAGGTGCAGCTAATTGCTGAGCCGCAGCTCACACACCCCACTGCTAGGGGAACAATTAGATGAAAAAACTGCACATTAACTTACCTGTTCACACCAGCATGCAAAAAGCCGCAGTATAATGAATGGGGAGATTGCACAAATGCAAAAATACCAATAAAACAACCACTCACAGCCGACTATATATGAGGGGAGTCATTGCTGGTATTATAATTGCATATAGATAAGGCGATAGAAAAGGGTGCCATAAATACAGATACGTGTGGTGCACCATGCTGGCTTACAACCTATTAGTGATGCCAATACTAACAGATTAGGCGGGCTGCTCAGCACTTTCTGGGTTTCCAACACAAAACACAGGCACCCTCCGCTCCCCAGCACTGTTGGGCACATAAAAAATATGTCATATCATAAAAATATCAAATATGAGGTATTATTTGGTACAGGAGCCCCAATAAGCAAGCTCGCAACTGGCGTCAATGGTCCTCATGTCTTGCGAGTCCCTACACTAACAATTTACAGAAAAAACACATACAAAAAATGGGACATTACTTACTCAAAAAACTTAAATTTTTTGGGCCATATTCACAGCTCAATGGCTGGACTAGACTGAACCCAGTAGCCAGCAGCTCTGGCCTATATGCTGCCTGGGATAAATTAGCAGGTGCAGCTGATTGCTGAGCAGCAGCTCACACACCCCACCGCTAGGTGAACAATTAGATGTTAAAAAACTGCACATTGAATTGATACCTGTTCATACCAGCATGCAGAAAAGCCACAGTATAATGCATGGGGAGATTGCACAAATGCAAAAATACCAGTAAATACCAATAAAATAACAAATCACCACTGATGATTCCACAGCAAGGGTGGATGAAACGCATGTCGATTAATACACAGGGCAAGGAGATACTACATTTTTTGGGGTCGCCCTTTTCTGGGCATAAGCTGTTTATAGGGTATAATGGGGTGAGATCACCCTTCTTCCTCCCAGCATTCATTTTACCTTGGACACAGTGTTCGTCCCATCTCCTTGACCTTATCAAACTGTTACTGTAGCTTTTTTGTATTGCGGTATTATTTTTTCTTTTTTATCTCTCACTTCTATTAAGAGTTACATCTTATCATTTGTCCGAGTGACTCTTATTAGCAGTGAAATTTCTTGCGCACCTCATGACTTTCTATTCTTATTCGTTTTTTGGCAGTGACTTTCCTCCTATCTCAGTAATGAGCAGGACATGGGGGTGAGGTGCAGGAATTAGCCGGTTTGCATGTGAGCTGCTTTCTGTAGAGCAGTTTGGTGGAGAGAATGTGCAGCAGAGAGCAAAGGCTTTCATGGCTTCGATCCTGCAATCCTTTTCACCAAATTGGGCCCAATCAGTCCTTTGCTAGATGGCCCATTGCAGGGCCCGGGTTGCGTCTTCGCTTGGCCAATTGTACTTGTGTAGATACAGATGTCTAGAGGGAAATCTCCCTCTGCGGCGGCGCCGGGTCTCCCTACGAGAGTCATTGAATGAGGCTAATTTTCCTGTGAATGATTCACTCCTCTCATGGAAAGCTAAACACAATTTGTGTGAGAGCCGCGGATACAACTGATTCAATTACCGTCTCCACTTGTCAGAATAATCCTATAATGCCGGCAAAACAATGACAGAAACAAGACGCACAGTCAGCCAAGACAACAGGGCCGCCAACGCCAAGGAGAGGACTATCCCGACCGGGACAGCAGCCCGCAAAAATCCGACCCCCGGGACACCAAGGAGAGGACCCCCCGCCCGGGCAGCGGGCCCCCTCCAGACCCCCGGACCCCAAAAGAGAGGATATCCCGACCGGGACAGCGGGCCGAAACATCCAGCCCCTCCGGCACCAAGGAGGGGGGACTTTTCCCGGGCCCGGGGGGAAGATCCGCAATCCAGACCTGGGACACCAAGGGGGGAGGATTTACCCCGGCCCGGGACGGGCAGCCCCCAGACCCGGGGACCCCGGACACCAAGGAGAGGACTATCCCAACCCGGACAGCAGCTTCTCATCCAGACCTCAGGACACCAAGGAGAGGACTATCCCGACCAGGACGGCAGCCGTACATCCAGACCTCAGGACACCAAGGGAGGGGGGATTTACCCCGACCGGGGGCCCGGGAGCTTCTAAATCCAGACCTCCGGACACCAAGGAGAGGAACCCCGGACCGGGACGGGGCAAAACCAGACCCTGGGGACCCCCCAAAGGAGGGGGAACAAATCCCAACCGGACGGGCAGCGGGTTTTCCTTTCCCAGCCCCTCGGGACACCAAGGGGGGGGACTACCCCGCCCGGGAGGGCAGGCATCACCCAGACCTCCGGCCCACCCAAGGAGGGGGAATACCCCGCCCGGGACGGAAACCCGCACATCCAGCCCTTGGACCCAAGGAGGGGGGAATATCCCAAACCGGGGACGGCACCCGCTCACCCAGCCCTCGGACCCCAAGGAGAAGACTACCCCAACCGGGGACAGCACCCCGCAGATCCAAAATCTTGGACCCCAAAGGGAGAGGATACCCCGACCAGGAAAAGCAAGCCCGCTAAATCCAGACCTCAGGACAAAAAGGAGGGACTATCCCAAATGGGGAACAGACCGCTCATCCAGACCTCGGGGACCCCCAAGGAGGGGAAAACTTTCCCCAAAACCGGGACAGCAGCCCCCAAATCCAGACCTCTGGGACCCCCAAGGAGGGGGAATTTACCCCGCCGGGGAAAAGCACCCGTCATCCAGACCTCGGGGACCCCCAAGGAGAGGACTATCCTGCTGGGGACAGCAGCCCCCAATCCGGGACCCTGGGACCCCAAAGGGGGGAGAGGACTATCCCGACCGGGACAGCAGCCGCACATCCAGACCTCCGGACACCAAGGAGAGGACTATCCCGACCGGGACAGCAGCCGCACATCCAGACCTCCGGACACCAAGGAGAGGACTATCCCGACCGGAAACACCCCCCCCGCACACCCAGACCTCGGTCACCAAGGGAGGGGGCCTCCCCCGCCCGGGGGAAAAGCAGCCGCACATCCAGACCTCCGGACACCAAGGAGGGGGGGGCCCTACCCCGCCCGGGGCAGCGCCGCACATAAAGACCTCGGGGACACCAAGGAGGGGGATTTTCCCCCCAAAAAGGACAGCAGCTTCTCATCCAGACCTAGGCACCAAGGGGGGGGCTATCCCGACGGGGTGGGGCCGCTCACCCAGACCCCCAGGAAACCAACCCCCAAATCAGGGGACCCCAAATCTTTTTGGGCCCCAAAGGGACTGTAAGGGGGGACAGTCCATTAAATTTCCCCCAACGGGGGTTTGGGGGGCAACGTCACCTAAAAAAGGGGGTTTATCATAAATTTTTATGGTTTTGGTGGAGTCCCTGCACAATGTCAAAAGTCTGTTGGAGGGGTTTTAAAGCACGTCTTTTCACTGGGCTCGGGGGAAATTTCACCCAGAGTTTCGCATGAACAATGCCCGGAATCTTTTGGGGGGGGTTAAAAAGCCATCATCCCCTGTACTCTGGAGCAGCTGCACACAAGACTGGGAATAGCATGCACAATGTCAGACGTCTGCTGGAGAGGTGTAAAACCGTCATCACTGGACTCTGGAGAAGCTGTATACAAGACTGAGATCAGAATGCACAATGTCAGACGTCTGCTGGAGGGGTGTAAAGCCATCATCCCCTGTACTCTGGAGCAGCTGTATAAAAGGGACTGGGAATTTGGCTTTGCTAAAATTTTGACGTCTGTGGAGAGG
>JAODAL010066359.1:0-17796 GCA_025379985.1 Phyllomedusa bahiana | reverse complement strand
GTCGGGAAAATTTTTGACCTGAGCTTTTTACTTGAGTGTATTGCCATCTAGTGGCGGTCTGCGGAAGTATCACATATCAGACGTATTATGTAGATAGATTGTGGTCTGTGATATTTGGATGGTTCTTGCAACCCAGAGCATCATCAATTTCAGTAAAGTATACACAACCCAGCTCTAAAGCCTTACTATGATTATTGTGAGTAGCAGTGGTGTCTCATACTGTAGCTCCCACTCTTTTAGCCCAGTTTTCCTTTTATAACTATTGAGTGATTGCTGCTACCCACAGGAGCATGTTGTATGCAGCCTCATATATTCTTCAGGTCTGCAGCCGCATTATCTGATATTTGCATAATGCATTTTGACTTTTGCAACATGTGAGTTCAAATGTTGTAGTTGGGAAACACAACACAAATACTACAAACAGGGCTATGACAATTTTCGGTGCCCTAGGTAAAGAAGGCATCTGGCACCTTTCCCCTCCCCATGGAGAATTCAGCCAGCTCTGTACCTCATTATGACCCTTTCCTGTCTGGCATGAGGTGGTGTCCTAGCTGGTTGCCTAAGACTGCCTACCTGTCATCCCGGGCTCTGGGAAATAAAACCCAAGCAATACAAATATGCATGTGTTTTTAGTTGGCTCCAATTTCAAAATTAGAGTCAATTACAAAACCACTTGAATTAAAATTTAATTTAATGAGTTTTTGATGCAGTTGAGAAATGCAGCAAAAATGCAGCATGTGAACCCAGCTTAAATTGGTGTCCTCACCATGCTGTTTCACAGAGCCTGCACTTCACAGTCAGCCTGGGGCTTCCACTTTCATGTTAGGCTGTGAGTGGGTCTACATCAGTGATTGGCATATCAGCTCTGCTACTCTTAGCTAATCCTATTACTGTGACATGAGTGCAGGAGGTTTGTAAACTGTAGTGTCCAAGGCTACAGAGCTCTTAAAGTTTGTCAATAACTTAGATAAACAAGCTCCTGTGATGGAGATAGGAATCAGCAGGGGGTAAGTACCATGGTCAGATAGGCAGCTGAAGGAATGATAGCAGACAGAGATCGTCTGTAACCTAGGGAAAACTTTGTAAACAAGCAGGAGACAAAATCTCTATCTCCTAAACAAAGCAGAATCAGAACAGCAATGTATTTGGTAATAGTCTTTATATTTGCCTGCATGTTTAAAGCTAATCATGGGGGTGAGAAAACCCCATTGAGGGGACTGGACCAGAATAATAATAATGAAAATGATAATATTCTTTATTTACATAGTTCCAACATATTCCGCAGCACTTTACAATTTATGGTGTATAAAAAAAAACATTACACAGTAAAATGCAGCTTACAGATCAGACATGAGGTGTGAGGGTCCTGCTCCCAAGAGCTTACATTCTATTAGGGTGTACAAGTGATACAAAGGGTGAGAAGTGCTTGGTTTGCAGTGGTCCCGTTATTATATGTATGGGTTAGTTTGCATAAAAAGTGGATGAACCTGTCACTCAGACCATACAACTATATACAGATAAGTGCCTGTGAGTGCCCAAGTGCAGGAAGTGGGTGACAGACATGGGGGGAGGGACGGGGGTGAACGATTAGGTATCTGGGTAGGCCTGCGTAAGAAAATGAGTTTTCAGAGCGCACTTAAAACTGTGAGGATTGTGAGTGTGCCTGATCATATGGGGTAACATATTCCAGAGAATTGATGCAGCACGTGCAAAATCTTGGAGACAGGCATGGGAGGTTCGGATGACAGAGGCATCTAATCTGATAGCAGCAGAGCGGAGAGACTGTGTAGGATGGTAGACAGAGATCAGAGAGGAGATGTAGGGGGGAGCAGCGTGTGGAGAGCTTTATGGTGTGAAGTGATGAGTTTTATACTGTATTCCTGTACTGGATGGGCAACCAGTGCAGTGAGTGACACAGGGTAGAGGCATCAGTATAGCGGCTGGAAAGAAAGACAAGCCTGGCTGCTGCGTTCAGGACATATTGGAGAGTTTACAGAGAGGGAGATCGATAAGCAGGGAGTTACAGGAGTCGAGACAAGAAAGAATAAGAGCAGTAATGAGGGTTTGAGTGGCTTCCACAGTGAGAAAAGGATGAATTCTGGAGATGTTCTTGAGGTGCAGGTGACAGGAGCGGGCAAGGGATTGGATATATGGGTTAAAGGATAGACCAGAGCCTAGTATAACTCCAGGGCCTGCTGCCTAGGAATTATGGTGGTGCCACACACTGAGACAGCCCTGTTCATCCTTTGATCTTTGCTGGGAAAACAGGGTAGTCCTGCTGCTTACCACACATGACCACCACCACTTGCTACTGGGAAACTACATTTACAAGTTTCTCAGAATGTACTCATTGGTAGCGCAAATGGCTCTTCTTCAATGCACACTGAGCTACAGCCATAAATACAGCTGCTTGCTGCATGCCAAGGATTTAAAGGGGTTTTCCATTTTAAAAAAATGCTCATCAGCCAATCTGGAAGTTACTTAAACGAAATCCCACTCGGTTCTAGTGCTCGCAGCCAATGACCTCATGTGTATTGCTCATGTGACAAGGCAGCTATTCACAGGCCTCAGCAGTCTCTTTCTGGATATATGGCATGTGACCTCTAAGATCTGTGATTGGCTGCAGCGCCATGTGACCACTGACTGTGACATCATCAGCACGCACGACAGGACTGGTGGTGGCATTGGAATGGGCTAAGTTTAACAGATGATTGATTTTTCTTTTATATTTTATCACCTCCACAACTGGCTGACAAGCTTATTCTAAAAATGAAAAATCCTTCCTTCTGTTTCCTTCCTTCCCCTTCCTTAATTCCCTTTCCTTGTTCCTTCCCTTTCCTTCCTTCCTTTTCCTTCAATTCTTTCCTTTCTTCCTTCGTCTCCTTCTTTCATTCCTTCCTTGCTTTATTCCCTTTTCCCTTTTCCTCCCCACAAATCTAACAGTTTTAGTATTATACCTCTAGGAGGAAAAGCCCAACACTCAGTTGTAAGAGAAGATGCTCCAAAATAATTTCATAGGAAACACAAGGATTTACTAAAACCCACTTGTCAGGATCGGCCAGGGGTGTTCTTTAAATGTGAAGTGAATAAACCAAACATGTGGCTCTTGTATGGATCGTCTTATCTCATAATAATGGACACTGGAATGTAGATTGAGTCTCGTCTGATATTTAGAGGGGGAAGATACATCCTTGTCTGTGATAACGTCCTTGATGTTTGAACAGTGAGATGTTGGGTATGAGACCTGTAATGCTTCCTGTGTCAGGGGGTTTGACATGTCCTATTAGGTTCATGTAAATGCTCAATGGGATTGTTTGTCCTGTCAGTATCCATTACATATGGATGTGGATACAGTTAGTTGGCTGTCACCTTGTACGCGGTTGATATAACATAAGCCATTTTCAGCTGGCATTACTTTGGCGTACATAATGTTTCAGTGTATCACATTCAGACACGTGTTATACATTGGGAATGTTTCCGTGGTGCGAGTAACATAATGCAGGTTGTGTGTATATACCCGTCACCCAATTTTTTTTTATAGAAAGAAGAAATGAAAATTTTGATGCCAAATAAAATAGAAGAGACACATGGCTTTAATTGTTTCCACTGCTCGGACCAATGTGTGGTACTTCTGATCTTACAAGTCTATGAAGGGGGTGTATAATTTACATATCTCCTTCAGCCCCATAAAGGGGGGGTGAGATACTAGAAGGATGCAGGGCCGCTCTTGTTCACCCTTGGGGAGAGGCATTCGCCAACACAGTAATCAATGGGTGCCACTTTATTTCAATGGGCATCTTACCATTTTCATTGAACATTGATTGTAACTCATAGTTACATAGTATATACGGCCGAAAAAAGACAAGACGTCCATCCAGTTCAGCCTGTTGTGCTAAAGTGTTGATATATAAGTGAAGGAAAAACCCCTTCAGATTGGTAAGCCAATTGTCCTACATTTTAGGGAAAAATCACATCCCTTCCCGACTTCAAACTGTAATCATAATTAAACCCTGAATCAGACCCCTTCTCCAGATTCCTGGTCACTATAACTTGTTCTATTATTACATCTAGAAATGTATCCAGACCCTTCTCCAGATTCCTGGTCACTATAACTTGTTCTATTATTACATCTAGAAATGTATCCAGACCCTTCTCCAGAATCCTGGTCACTATAACTTGTTCTATTATTACATCTAGAAATGTATCCAGACCCTTCTCCAGATTCCTGGTCACTATAACTTGTTCTATTATTACATCTAGAAATGTATCCAGACCCTCTGTTAGTGAATTCACCATGACAAGTTTCTCTGGCAGAGAGTTCCACAGTGTCACTGCTCTACAGTAAAGAACCCCTTTCTATGTTTAGGACTCTGAGGCTTGAAACATTTAAACACATCACTGACTTTTTAAAGAGCATTTGAGGACAAAATGTGAAATTGGCTATAAATTAATGAACCATTAATTAAAATTTAGGAAGATTCAAATAAAATATGAAAGTAAGGCTATGTCCACACTGCACAGGATACTGAGGATACGATTGTTCCTGCGGTCCCATAAACGGCAATAGAAAAGACGAGCTACTGTCTACACAGCTCCCCTTTTTTGCTCTGCTCGTCTTTCGGCTCCGGCGTATTATACATCATGTTGTATAATACGCCGGCGCTACTCGTTTTCTTGCCGTCTTCCCATCCAATACACTTGTATGGGCGATGTCAGGAAAATGAGAACCGACTGATTTTTTTGTACAAAGCGTGACAAAAGCCGTGGTCCTGCATCGGAGAAAAAACAGACGCTTTTGGGCCGTTTTTTGTCCGATGTAGTGTAGACATAGCCTAAGCAAGACATATAGTGCTACCCAAAGGGAAATTGAGGTAGCTCCACACCTCCTGTGTCTGCTGAGATGACGTGGAGCACCAGGCGGCCGTCTACTTCTGCCTACCTGTTGTCCTGGCTCTGCCTATAGTCTTCTGGTATATGGAGCGGTTGCAGAAGATTTTGTAAATGGGGGATACTCCTCCTTTAAAACCATCTAGATATTTATGACCTCATTCTTGGGCCATATAAAATTATCAATTAAAAAAAGGGTTCTGTTATATGTGGTCAAACATTTAATGTACTCACCCCCTAATGTGATGGCTGGAGCTGCTCCTCTCCCTGATCAGCATTACTGAATGGATGAGGACATCAGCAGGAAATCTCGAGAGTTGTAACTGAAATACTGGATCCCCCCCCCACCCCCAGTTTACATGCATTTTGCCTGAGCCTCCGTTCCCCCAATGCTGTTATGTCTACACACGCTGACAGGCAGTAGCATTCTAGGGTAGAAAACTGAACTCAAGGTTAAAGATGATGTAGTCCCATCTTGTAGCAGTCCAGGTTATAAGTTCACTGCCGACAGTGTCTGCCTATCAATGGCCGGTCAAGTAATGTCCACCATATTACAGAATTTTCTACTGCTATGCACCTGGAAATTTCCGAGCAGAGACAGTGGTGTGCAGTGAAGGTGACACCTGTGTCTGGTTGGTGGACAAGGAAACTTGAAGCTGCTCATGTTTTCTGCTGTTGGTCTGTTTGTTGTGTGTGTTCCTTTATGTAACCACTGCTGCCAACTAGAGATGAGGGAGAAGTAAAAAGTTCTAGTTCGATTAGAACCTCGAACTTTTGTGAGTTCAGTTCGAGGTTCTATTTGAACTAAACATCGAACCCTATTAAAGTCAATGGGAGAAGATGTTCTGGTTAATTTTTATACCTATACAGGTGAGGAGAAGCTGGAATTACCATCCATAACAGTAAATGGATACGTGGAACAATTAGTGAAGAAAATTTTGGCTTAAGAGTGACAGAAAAAATGAGAGATAAATACTTAATTTTCCCTTTTAATGGCTAACTGAAAAAATGAGGAGGACAGCTTGCAAGCAGGGGTGTAGCTATAGGAGGTGCAGCGGTGGTAGCTGCTACAAGGCCCTGCATCCCGAGGGGGCCCAAAATTTGGAGACGATGTGTTATACAATTACTGAACCCCCAAAACGGCAAAAATTGAACTTTTGGGCACTGAGTATGATTATGCAAATCCAAGCACTCTGTATAATATATACCATGTATATGAGGTTAGGGTTATGTGAGCTGCAAATGTCGCCAAATAAAAGCTTCTGGGTGTGGGAAAGATGCAGCCAGCAATTTCCAAACTTTCCCCCACCTATTGATGTCTATGGAGAGGAAAATGCTATCTAACTAAGAGCAGTCTGTACAGTATAGAGAATGAGCTGAAAAGGGCGTTCGGAACACAATACAGTGAAATATATGTAACATGGTCATGTGATTTTAGCAGCCAGCAATGATGTTTTTGACACTTCTCTGTGCTCTGCACTGATTGGATGGCCGCCAAAAGTGCAGAAAGCTGCTGAAAATGAAAATGGCGTGTCGAACTGGAACTTTACTCAAACGAACAGTATAATGTTCAGTTCGGTTCGAGTTCCAAAAATTCAAGAAGTTCTATTAGAACTTAACTTTTCTAGAATAGTTCGATCAACATTACTCCCAACACCTTCTAACAGCTTGTCACAATTGGTTGGAAATGTCAGGCTGGCAAGACAGACACATTTTGTAGTCTAGGAAGTTCATACATCCAATGAAAGTGAAAGTGTGAAAGTGTCATATGTTGCACCATTTGTAATCTGTGATATATATTTATAATAATATATTATATATATTATATTATATATATATATATATATATATATATATATATGTATATAGCTTATTAAAAATATATGCCACAGCGAAGCCACAATACTTTCTTAAAATGTCTTATTGCTCATTTTTTGCTCTATGGAGCAATTTACAGGATCCAAGAGGTGACATTAGTTTAGTGGGGACCCCAAGTGAAATGTAAAATTTTAAACTTGCCCCATTTCAAAAAAAGGGCAGATAAGGTGGGTTATAGACTGCGGGTTTTATAGCTAGGTTTTTAATTTAAAGAGTAAAAAAAACTAAAGGGAAAATTTTTGGGGGCGACATCTTAACTCCCCCGTGCAAAATTACTCTGTTCTAAAGATGAAATGAATAGGCGAAACCCCCAAATTGACGCAAGGGGCCCACCTTGGAAAACCCCCTTTTTAAAATTGGGGCCTGGGAAATGTTTTTTAAATTTAAAATTTCCCCAAAATGCAAGAATAGTGAGAGAGAATTTTTTAGGGCTTTTTTATTATTTTCGCAAAGTAAAAAGTTTCCAAACCCTTTCATTAGAAATTTGGTGTTTGCCTTAAACTTTAGGGTTGGGCCCAAAAAGTTTTGGAAAACCCTTTCCACAAGCCCTTTGGCCCTTTCTTCCTGACAGAACTGGTTTTAAACGACCATGTTTTTTTGGGCCCCTTTGGCTTACAGCCTTACCCTATAAAAATTTTTATTTTTTAACTTTGATTTCCCCCTAGGGTGCTTTAACCACTCTGTTTACAATGTAACAGAGTTTTCGTAGGTCAGGAGGGGGTAAAACAAAAACATGGGGAAATGAAGCCTTCACCGGGCCCTCCATTTTGTTTTGAAACCCCCAAATTTTGGGGGCCCCCCGCTTTTCACCTTTGGGGCCCCGATCGGAGTGGGGAACAGTGCACAGGGTTTGGTGCATTGTCTAAGGGATTAAACAGCAAGAATTGGAGCCGGCTCCATTCTGCGTTTAAAATTGCGGGTGTCACTCAATTAGCATTTTGAAACCTCCCTTGGTTTAGGTAGCAGGATGCGTGGGGCCCCCAAGTACAAAGCCCCTTAAAAACCTTTAAGGATTACCCATACATCCATATGCTGTAAGGGGTTAAAGTCACATCTGACCAACAAAAGAATCTTGAAACATATAAGTAGGAAATTAAAGCCAAGCCAGTTACCCATCTGCAGACAGCTGTTTCAGGATGTTTGCTCCTCTTCAGTGCAGAGTAGAGTACTGGTTGGCTAGGGGAGAGGTTTTAGATGTAAAATCAGGGGGTTAATTTTTTCTGCTTACGGAGGAATATAAACGCTGCCGGGAAAGTTTTGTATTTTTGGGTTTGGGGGGAATTGGTTTTGCTGCGTACATGTAAAAGCATATAAAAATCTAAAATTTCCAAAGCCGAGCCATATAGGGGGGGGGGACCATTTGGTGATCGACAGGTCTAAACAGTAGGGCTAAAGGCTATAGAGCTCTAAAGCGTTTAAGTTTGACAATCGGGAACATAGGCTTCTTTGCTGCCAATAAGAAACAGCAGAGTGCAATGTTACTATCCCATGAACCTTTTAGAGCAGAGAACAGTGGTCGGTAGCCCAGGGAAGTTTGTGTACACAAGCAGGAGATAATAACTGCTCTAGCTCTAAAGGAAAGCTAAATGAAAAACAGCAATTTTTAAGTAAATAATAGTTTTTAAAATTACCCCTTTATGTTTAAAGCTAATCAATTAAATGGGAATACCCCTTTAAGCAACACTACTTTTAATAGCTGGTGCTGGAGTCTGGACTCTTTATCTTGATCTGATTTGAATATATTTAAATTTTAATAGCGCATCCAGGGCTTGAAAGTCTCCACACACCTTTATGTTGTAAGGGGGCCTTTAGGTAGTGTATCCCCCTGGGCCCCCCAAAAAGCGAGGGTTAAAAGCCTTCCCCAAGGGAGCGGAGTCTAAGGGGGCCCCCGGGTTTTTCACCGAGCCCGCCCCAAAGGGGGAAAGGATTTGCGGGCGCCGGGATTCCACCAGGTCGTCCCCCTGAAAACGATTTGGGTTGCGGTGGTAGAGAGGTGCAACGAGGACCAAATCAAAAGGCAAACTCGTAGTCGGAAACGGGTTGAGAGGTCGGGCAGGGGCAAAGGTTTTTTTCGGGAAAATTAAGCCAAAAGGGATTTGGAACACAAAAAAAGGGAAACCGGGAACGTAAAAAAGGGGCTTCCTGATGGGTTAAAGACACTATGGAATCGGCGAGGGCCAGGAAGGGGTGGGCTTTTAATATAGGGTCACGGGCCGGTGTTTCCCAATTTTCGGCGCGGGGCCCCTTTTAAAATTTTTGGACAGACCCGGGCGCACGCGCGCCCTAAGGAGCGGGGGCGCACGCCCCCGGCCCCGAAAACACGGAAAGGACCAAGGTCAGATGAGGACGGGCGCCTGCGGGTGGCTCCCCTGGTTGCGGTCCCCCCCCACCGGGCCGCAGGCTGCCTGAGGGGAAAAGCCCTGCCCTGCACCCCGGGAACCATGGGCTGCAGCGCCCACTCGTAACAATATTTCCCTCCCCCCTAATGAAAAACCCAAATACACCATCGGAAAAAAAATTAAACTTTAGACAAATAAATTCACACTAAAAAGGGGACATGTACAATAAATTTGGGTTTTTTTACCCCTTTTTCTGGCATTTAAAAAGTGCTTAAGTTAGCCAGGTATGTCTTTAAAGCGCCTAATGAAAGTGTAAAATTTTTTTTGGGAAAAAAGGGGAATTTTGCGCTCGGGGAAAAAAAAACTTTTTGGACGGGGGTTGGAGTTGGACCTTTTTGGGGTCTGACCCCTTTCCCGCACGAAATACCCCAGTTTTAAAGGGCAACAAGCACAAAAAGCTACCAGCAAAAACTGCGCCCCTACCTTTACACAAGGAGGAATAAGGGGTTTGGTGTTTTGGCACGAGGGCCCTTTCGTGATAAAAGGGGGTTTTCCTAAAAAATCCCCCTTTTAAAAAAAAAACCCCAAACGGTCACTTGGCTACCTTCCCCTAGAGAAATCTTGAAAAGGGAAATTTCCTGCATAAATATATGAAAACCCTTTTCAATCCCCCCCCCAGGGGGCCCCCGGGGTCGGGGGGGGGGGGGGGGGGGGAAAAAAAAAAAAAGAAGCGAAGGAAAAAAAAAAAAAAACCCCCTCAGCCCTGCACCTGTACCTTTTCCAAAAAACCCCTATGTCCCTTTGGACCCCCAGGCCCTCCCTCCCCTGGAGGGAAAGTTTTGGGGCCCGGGTGAGCTAAAAAGAGCAATTTCCCCCCTACCCCCGGGGAAAAACCCGGGGGCCCCGAAAGGAAAATACAGCCTTTTTTTTTTAAAATTTAGCCAGGATCTCACGGACCCCCTCTTGGATTCTTTAAGATGTATTTCCCCGGGAACCCCTTTCGACCCTGCTTTTTTAAGGGCGGCGATAACAGTTATCCCGAAGGAAGGTAAAGACCCCACCCTATGCCCTACCTAAACGCCCCAATTTTCTCACTTAAAAAACCCGATGCAAAAACTTTTTTGGGGAAATTGATAGCTTGCGTAATTTAAACCCCCTTTTTGAATTCCCCTCATCCAAATTTTTTTTCGGTTGGAATTTTTTCCCTCCAGGGAGGCGGGGGGACAACACCCTTAAGACATTTTCTCTTTTTAAGGATGACCATGACATAAACTACCCTGTGTGTTGCTAACCCCTTGACGCCGAAAAGGCCCCTTCGCCCAATGTAGATTCGAAGTTCCCGGGGGGGTAAATGGAGGTTTAGGTTTGGGAACCGGATATGAACCGCATATTGGTCTTTTACCCGGGCCCATGCGCGCAGATGAGTTAATGGTGAGCTCTCTCCCCCCTTTTGATCGGCAATGGTACCCGGCAGGGATGTCCTCTGTCCCCCTTTAAATTTACATTTTTGCAATGGAGCTTTTTTTACCCAACCCCAAAGGCAGCGATTCCCCTATGGGGGATTCGCCCTTGCTGATTTAGCAAAGGTTTAAGTATTTAGCAAAATTTTCGGGTATTTTTGCTGTATCACCGAATTTTAAAGGAATCAATTTCCAGAAATTTCTAAGGGGGCCTGCAAACAATTTTGGGGGTTTAAAGCACAAGATCAATATGGGGTAAGAGTGTAGCTTAAGTCTGGAAAATTGCCGATGGGCCCCCGAGACAGCTGCGGGCCCCCCTTTCCTGGGCCACCTTTCTTTTAAATTCTGGGTAAACACATCCCTGCTTTGTTTTGGGTAAGATATTTGAAAAATTTAAATTTTTGGCACCCACTTTTTACTATAATTAGAGGGACCCCTTTTTAAAAGGGATAAAGGGACTTTTAGTTGGTTAAAGGGGTTTTCTAAAATTATTAAAATGAATTCCTTCCCCGTCTCTTGTACTTCCCGGTACCTTTGGTTCTCTCAAATCCTTTTTTTTAAACCCTTTTTCCTTTTCCCTACATTGATTTTTTTGACTTTTTGTGGGCCCCAGAAATGTCCCAGGTTTGGATATTCTATTTTTTTATGAGGCCTAAAATTTGGGAAAGGGGGCTTAGCTCTTCCAGACCTTCACTCCTACTACCTTGCGGCAACCATGACTCGAGTTCTGGACTCTTTTCATAGTTTTGCCTCGAAGCTGTGACTTCAGTTTGAATCCCTGCTATATGGAGCTCCAGTGGCAGCACTACCTTGGCTGCCAGTTTCATGTATGCCAAAAAAACTAGTTTATAAGGTCCCACTAGTGACCCAAGTTACCATCTTGGTTTGTAGACGGTTCCCTTCCAACATGGTTCTGTTCAGGTCAGGAGGCTCCTGCACACCCTTAGTGGGTAAACCAGACATTCCGGACGCTATAGTCGCAGCCTTGGTTAGGCTACTGGGATATGCTCCGTCTTCTTCGATTTTTAGGGAAGTCCTTCATGAAAACTCCCTTAAAACTTACCACGAACTTGCCAGTGACACACCAGGGGCAAGTTTTTCTAGGTTAAATTGTTATCAGCTGAGGAGCCTATACGCCTCGTGTAAGGTACGTCTTGGCCTTCATAGACCCCTACTGCCTTTCGAAGAATGGTGCTTGCAGGATTCCATGGGGAAGCATGCTCTCTCAAAAGTATATAGTCTTTTGCAGCCAGCAAGTATGGATCCTTTCCCCTTTCAGGAGAGCTGGGAGAGGGAGCTGGAGAGGACCTTCACGAGGGAGGCTTGGACAAAAGTATTTGACCTCTCACATAAAACGTCAGTCTCTGTGAAAGCACAGGAGCTGAATTACAAAATAGTGACACGTTGGTATAGAGTTCCGGCGTTGTTGCACTCCCTTTACCCAGGGGCGTCCAATATATGCTGGCACTGTCAGACGGAGATAGGCACCATGTCCCACGTCTGGTGGAGCTGTACTGAGATTCAGCCCTTCTGGACGCAAGTCCTAGACCTCATACATTTTATCACAGGGATACACCTCGCTAATGATCCGGCCGTGCTGCTCCTCTTCCAGGCTCCCCTTCCGATCTCCACTCTCAGGGCTCACTTACTCTCCTTCCTTATGGCTGCAAAGATAGTTATACCGCGATTCTGGTTATCCGTGGTGAGGCCGACTATTACCTCTTGGTTGCGGGAAGTCCACACCTTACAGCGCATGGAGGAACTTCGCAACGTCTCTCCCCAGTTGGAGATACGTCATCTTCAAATTTTGGAGGACTGGCTAGTCTTTTGTCAGTCGGACCGTTATCGCGCCTTTAGTTGTTGAAGGTAAAGGGTTTCCCTTTTTTGACTACTGCTGCTTGAACCATGGGTGGAGGTGATGCTTTCACAGGCCGAAGAGACCGGCCATACATCTTGTTATTTGTGGTTTGTTGGTTATCTTTGTCCCATTAGCTCTAATTTATGTTGCACATGTGAATTGGATGAGGTTCTCCTTCACGGTCATTGGAGACACGGTGCTGAGGCCACAATTTAGTGGTTCTCGCCGATTTAGACTTTATTCCCGGTCCGTCTATCCGCTAACTTCAGTTTCCACAGTGGCGGAGCCGTGAAAATTGCTTTTATCCAATAGCTTTTATCTTAACTGTACAGTTCCTTTTGTATATTGACCTGTATAATATGTCTCTGGTATACTCTGGTGGCTTTATAAGCCTGCCCATTGTATGTAATTCCCTCCTCCTTTCTATGTGCTTCACTTTGGTTCAATAAAATTCGTTTTGAATAAGAAAAACTTATGACGCCTTGGTATTATCCACTATAGTGGTGTCATAGTTTATTTAAAATTTAACAACAGAACAATGCGTTTCCTAAGCTCGAAGCAGTAGCTTACGAAACGCGTCGTTCTGTTGTTAAATTTTAAATAAACTATGACACCACTATAGTGGATAATACCAAGGCGTCATAAGTTTTTGTTCTTCCCGAGCGCTAATTCTCTTTTTGCAAGTAAAATGTACAAGCTATCCGTGGATCCTTGGTGCGAAGGAACTCCCGCGATTAAAAAGAGACCCGTGTGGCTGCTGTTTTTCGGGATTCAACCTATTGATCTAACGGATCATTTAAGTGATGGTACGTGTTGTACCATTCTGTACAACACGACCAGGTGAGCAGTTTAGCACACTGACTATTAACTAATAGTGTTTGGATTTCACTTGAACGCTTCTTTCCCGTTCTCTACAGTCTACAGCACTTCGATTTTACTAATGAATGTGTTAGGCGCATTGTTCGTAATACTCAACACTTTTTAATGCGCCTAACAAGAGGGGTTTTCTGGGGGCACCACACTCCTTATATTAGACACATATATGAATGTGGTTCGGCAAAACTAAGCGCATTACTGTTCAGACAGGCAGACCTATCTCAATGTGGTCTGCCTGAGCCTGAGGAGATGAAGTGGAGATAGATTTGCCGTAAGGGCAAAAAATGTCTTATTTCTCAACTTACACCAATACAATAATAAAAAGTGATTTATGATAATTATCAAACTATATAAAACTAAATTATTTACATTTAATAAAAAAACATTCATATAAAATTAAAACTACAAGGATTGCTGCTTTTTATGTTAAAGATCTTGCAAGTCATTTTGCAACATGTGTCCATTAACAGTGTCCTACCTATTCCTAGCTATCCCCTCTTGTATGGGCTGCAACGGCTCCTCAGGTTACTATACCTACAGACCTGTTTGATTTCTCCTGATAGGCTGCCAGCACTGGTTGCTATAACTACAGACCTGGCTTCTACTGCAGCCCCTGAATTCAAAGTGAAACCAAGAAAGCAGGACTGAGGTAAGATGAATCAATGTAGTGAGCCAAACCCTTTAATATGAAAATATATAATATCCCAAAAATAGAAAAATATCTCCTATAAAATGTATTTAAATTTAATAGAATCTAAAATGAATTTTACAATGATGGACACGTGTCTTTTTTCAACCGTACTATGTAACTATGTAACATTAAATAACCCACTGATGTTGTTGTTCAGATTTTGCAATTTTTAATTTTTACTACTTTACATTTTTTTATTTTATTTTTGCTGCTCTCACCCTTTATTCTACGATACAGCAAGAGCCAGCTCAGCACAGGTATTGCTGGGACCTGTGGTCCACCAAGCAAGATGAGTACCATAGTTTCTATTCACTGACATGCTATTCTAATGTATTTTATTTCCAGGCTATCTATAGCCTTTATACATGTTTGGCGCATTACTAATGCACCTAAGTTCCATAATGTGCCTAACACACAGACGAAATGCAATGAACGTTAAATACCATTTATGAATGCACAAAAACCACTTTCATATATTCAGGCGCTGAAAACGAGACTCGACAATTCACTTCGACGCGCCTTCCTTCATACATTATATTTACTATTTTGCCATAGGCAAACTTATACTCTATCAGTTCTCAATCTATAAAACACTAAAACGTAACTTTTATTATGTATAACACTTAACCTCTATACACACTATTTAAAAACCTGATTTCTAACCTCACCATTTATCCCTTTCTACTTCTAAAGGAATAACTCATTTTCTATCATCAAGTCTGGTGGAAAACCACCTATTAACAGGAAAACCTTATATATACAGTAATTTACTAACTCCAGTAAGGGATCCCAAGCATCCTACTTGGGCAGTCCTCCCTAATCTGATGGACATAAAACATATAAGGTTTTCTTGTGATACCCTCCGCAGCGGGTGACACTTGTAGACAGAGGAGAGAAATCACAATTTAAAATGTCATGCCTGATCTCCCTAACATGTTTCACCCAGACTTGATGATAGAAAAGGAGTTATTCCTTCAGAAGTAGAAAGGGATAAATTGAGAGGTTAGAAATCAGGTTTTTAAATAGTGTGTATAGAGGTTAAGTGTTATACATAATAAAAGTTAAGTTTTAGTGTTTTATAGATTGAGAACTGATAGAGTTTAAGAATCCCATTTTTCTGGAGACTATTTTCCTTCATACATGTCTCCCCAAATCTGAGATTACAACCTGAATATACTTGTGTGGATTTTGTTGCAGATTTTTAAGTGGTTTAAAGACAAATTTCTTTCTTTGCTTTGCAATAAGTTTAATCTCTGGCACAATCTGCCACCTTTTCGCAGCAGGACCAAGGAGATTCCATGGAGATGTTTTGTTACAAGATGTGTATGAGGTTTGTAGAACTAAAATGCTTTGCATTGCTCTGTAGTTTGCTGCCAAATGCCCTTGAAGAATCTAGATGTGAACATCGACCTCATCAGAATAGTCCCTAAAGCAGTTTAAGGTAAACGCTCAATGCAGCCCCCTCCTCAAATACTAACTTTAGGATTCAACTACACAGTGAAGAAGTTTACATGCACATAACACACAACTCTTTGCTCCTATTCTGGAACCACTAAAGTATAATGCAGAGAATATGTATTGGGTTTGGCAACGAAGTCTATTTTCTGGTCTGTGACTATTCCCTAACTTATCCCAAAACAGTAGCCTACCACAAAACTCCTTTGGTTTGGCCACAAGGACGCAGCACAGAATTACCTTTTAAACCAATGGTGTAACATTGGTTTGAAACCAAAGGATAATGTAATTCGACTCCTGGAAATTCAATGCTGTTGGGGCAGGAGGTCAATAACACTAGACTCGCTAGGAGAGTTTCTGCTTCAATCCCTTGCAAAGCTTCGTATCCCTAATTAAAAACAGAAACAATAACAAATTCCCATCATGTTCTCTCCACTTTGTGGTAAAGAAGAAAAACAAAACACAAAAAATAGTTCTCGGATAATTTTTTCCGTATTATTTTTTCCTCCAGCCATTATTCCCATAGTGTTTGCACTGCAGTATTTGTTTTGGTTTTACCGTTCTGTTTTCTTCATTCTAAATTCATTTGTTACACTTCAATTGCAAAAGGGTCTCGCGTTCTGGATAACATACATAGGGGATGAAGAACATTCGGTCTTCTAGAAACCCAGAACTGCAATTCTCAGAACTGACACTTGGGGGAGAAAGAGCACTATAGATTCAATGCAATGATACAAGGCAATGAGATCCTTTGTAGCTTCCAAAGATTTTTATAACCATTTTCTGTTAGGCTTGGTCGATGTATTGCGGCGCGTACAGTACACGTTGCAGTAAATCGTGTCTTTCGGGAGCTCGCGTTTATCCCATAGGCATGCATTACTCGCGGCGCAAGTCATTTTTTGTTAAACTGTATATTTATTAAAGTATTTTCAATAAAATTATGTATTAACAAAACTGAATAAAGACAGTTCCTTCTGTATAACATAATAGTATACAACAGATGACAGACATAACAGGTACAAGATAGTCAAATTCTATACCATGTTCAGCATTCCATTGTACAATTGCAAATAATGTGGCGAGAAATGATCTGACCGTAATCATATTTGAAGGAACCACAAATAAAAAAACAGACACAAGATAGAAAAATTGTAGGGGGTCCGGCGGGGGTGCTGTCGCCCGCACCACCCCCCTGTGCCCAGCGCGCCCCAGGTACTTCCCCGTCCATGCCCCTTTTCCCCTGCCCCTTTCCTGTCCCAGCCGCCGCGCGCGTACCCGCAGCTTAGGGTGCATGCGCGACGGCTTCTCTGGATTTAAAGGGCCAGTCCGCTGGTCCTATATATTGTACACGCCTCCTGCACTCTCTGTCAGTTTGTTGGTGTGCGTTAGTAAGTCTTGAGAGTGTTGGAGTTCACCTTGATTTACCCGTGTACCAGTCCGTTCCGCACGTTTCCGACCTTCCCTGTTTGCCGCCTGCCCTGCCGTTCCCCGTCTCTGACCACGAACCTCTCCCGCCCCCCTGACCCCCTCCCTGCCCCCGATACGTCCCCAGATTTTGATTCTGTACCACGCATTACCCCGGCCGCATGAAGAAAGTACTCAGGGGTAGGACCTGGTAGCCTCACGCCCCGCAAGTTTTTCCCGCTTTGCAGGGGTTTGGGGAATACCGGGGGGTACTTAACTCCCGCTCCCCCATGGGTTAACTTTCATCCTTGCGGGGGTCCCGGAAACCCCCAACCCCTTTCAAGAAAAAAAGATGGAAAAGGGGGACAATGCAATCCTTTAAATCTGAGGAACCAACAGGGGGTTATGGAAGGCAGGGGCCCCCATTAGGGGGGTAGAAACCCCCACTGCCCTATGGGCCGGCCGAGCGGGGGCCGCCGCCGCCGCCGGCCCCGCCCCCTTGCTCCACAGTAATGGTACAGGATTGATCGTGGTTTTCTCTGTACATGTGAACAAAGTGCTGTCAGGAGGGGGCCTGCGCTGCAAGTTAAACACAATAGGTTTACATTCCAAAGGATCTTCTTACTTCTGCACAGTCCTGAAAACGGAGCAGTCGCCCCCTCCTCCCTCTGGTGCCAGCGATCAGTTGCCCCCCCACGGGCCGGGCTCACTGTTACAGTGGGGCCCCAGGTTTGGGGGCCCCACTGAAAAGCCCCAGGGATGTGGGGCCCCCAAAGAAGGGCCCCGGAGTAGGGGCCCGGTAAGGCCCCAAAGGGTGGCGGCCCCCCCTGAAGGCCCCAGGGATGTGCGGCCCCCCGCTGAAGGCCCCAAAGGTGTGGCGCCCCCGCTGAAGGGCCCCGGGTTGGCGCCCCCCTGAAGGCCCCCGGGATGCGGCCCCCCGTGAAGGCC
>JAODAL010066358.1:0-17796 GCA_025379985.1 Phyllomedusa bahiana | reverse complement strand
GAAGCCTTCCAGAAGTCTTATGTAAAAGCTGGTGTTAATTGCACCTAACTTTAAAAGTGAAATCATAGTACAGGCAGATGCCTCTAATGTTGGTCTAGGAGCAGTCATCTCACAGATAGTCAATGGGGAAGAACACCAGGTGGTCTACCTAAGCAGCAAGCTAACATCGGCAGAAAAAAATTATGCCATAATTGAGAGGGAATGCCTGGCTCTTAAGTGGCCAATTGAGTCATTAAGGTACTATTCGTTTGGCAGACAATTTAGGTTGGTCACCGACCACTCACCTTTAAAATGGATGGCCCACAATAAAGGCAAAAATGCAAGGGTTACTAGGTGGTTCATGGACCTACAAGACTTCAAGTTTTATGTGGAACATCGTCCTGGTTTTCAACAAGACAATTCGGACGCATTGTCATGTGTCCATTGTCTAAAGGCACAATGTGCTCCTCCCCACAGGTCTGAGCAGAGGGGGGGATCACACTGATGGTGAGGATTGATGCACGTCACTGAGAAACCTAGCCTCGGTGAGGTACAAGCCGTCACTTTGTTATGTGTCATCAGCGGTAGGTAGTTAGCACATGTTTAGCAGTGTAGTTTAGCTGTGGGAACACAGCGTAGTCCGGGACAGCTTTTACTGGGAGCAGTCAAAGTGTTGGGTGGGTGACTGCTCTCCGTGTTCCAGGTCAGGGTTTAGATGGCTTATATAAGTCATCTAGCTAGCTGACTAGGGGTGTGTCTTCAATTACACGCCATGAAGTTTGGGCCTGAGAGGCGACACCACAGCACCACAAGCTTCAAGACTGCAGTAAGGAATACTACTTAGTTAGTGCTCAGGTGAGCAGGTCTTTGTTTTATGAATCGTTTGTTTTGATATACATCTTGTGTCTGCCATCTGAAAATAAACGCCGGAACATAGCCATACGTGGACATAAAGGCTGCCTGTGTCTCTATTGCCCTGGTACTTTGCTATACCACCAAGCTTACCATACATACCAGAAGTTTACATACACTATTTAATAAGACACATATGCATTTTTTTCATTATCTTATGTGGAATTAGAATGAACCTTACCTGTTTTTAGGTCAATTAGGATTACCAAAATTTGCCAAATGCCAGAACGAGAGATATTTTTTAAAGCATTTTTATTACTTTCTGCAAAGTCAAAATTTTACATGCACTGGGATTACTATGCCTTTAAACAATTTATTACAGCCCATATGATGATGTAATGTATTTGGAAGCTTCTCATAGGTTTACTGGCAACAGAGTTAATTATAAACACACCTGTGGATGTATTTTAAATCACAATGTGTGTAACATCATGGTAAAGTCTAAAGAAATCATCCAAAATATAAGGAAATGAATTGTGGACTGGTTCATCCTTAGGTGCAATTTCCAGATACCTGAAGTTGTCTTGTTCATCTCTACAAACAATTATATGCATGTACAAACAAGATGGGAATGTCCAGACATCATAATTCTCAGGAAGAAGACGGGTTCTGTGTCTCAGTGATGAATGTACGTTGGTCCAATATGTACATATCAACCCAAGAACAAAAGCAAAAGACCTTGTGAAGATGCTGGCAGAAGCTAGTAAAACTGTGTCATCATCCTCAATAAAACAAGTACTGTATCAGCATGAGCTGAAAGGCCACTCTGCCAGGAAGAATCCATTACTCCAAAATAAACATATAAAAGCCAGATTAATGTTTGCAAATGCACACAGGAACAATGGGCTACATTTTTGCAGACACATCCTGTGGTCTGACTAAACTAAAATTGACCTGTTTGGCCTTAATGACCTTTGGAGAAAAAAGTGAGAAGCTTGGAAGCCTAAGAACACCATCCCATCTGTGAAACACGGGGGTGGCAGCATCATGTTGTGGGATTGTTTTGCTGCAGGAGGAACTGGTGCACTTCATAAAATAGATGGTGAGGAAAGAAGCTTATGTGGCAATACTGAAGCAGCATCTCAAAACATCAGCCAGAAAGTTAAAGCTTGGGCGAAAATGGGTCTTCCAAATGGGAAATGACCAGAAGCATAAACTGGTTACCAAGTGACTTAAGGATAACCAAGTCAATGTTTTGGAGTGGCCATCACAAAGCCCTGATCTCAATCCTATTGAAAATTTATGGGTAAAGCTGAAAAGGCAGGAGCGAGCAAGGTGACTTGCAAACTTGGCTCAGTTACACTAGTTCTGTCAGGGAAGGTGTGCCAGAGTTTCGATCAGATAGTGTGAGAAGCTTGTGGAAGGATATCCAAAATGTTTGACCCAAGTCATACAGTTTAAGGGCAATGCTACCAAACACTAATAAAATGTCTGTAAACTTTTGAATTCGCAGAAAGTAATAAAAATGCCTTAAATTCTCTCTCTCTCATTATTCTTGCATTTAGTAAATATAAATAATTTTGGTAATCCTAATCGACCTAAAACGGGTAAGGTTTATTCTGATTTCATGTCACATACCGTAGTAAGAAAAACATGTATATGTGTCTTTTTGTAAAGTGTATGTGTGAGGAAGAATTCACTTCACTGCATCCCCCACTGACAGTTCTCTCCCCCAACCATCTAATTAGTCAGAACACAAGTTCCCCCACCAAGGACAAGCTCAATTTACTTTTAAATTCAGCACAGCTCTCTTCCCCAATGCCTCTTTTAGGAAGTCGCCACAGCATGGGGTCAACCCATGAAAGATTCCTCGTGTAACCAAATTAGCACTGAAACAAATGCTGGTCCAAGCTCGCAAGCTTCAAAGACTTTGTTTCAATTCAGCCCCCTATTTTCGGGTCGTCTCCGATATTTCATATCGATTTATAGGTACCAGTCAAAAATGGTGCATGGCGAGTTCAATATCTCAAAATATGGAAATCTCCCGCCCCCACTTTCCCCATTTCCAGGTTCCCAGGACGCATGGGGACTAAGATATCAGAAAGGGCCTACGGGTCCAAAAGATAGGCGTGTCTCATATCCAGGCGTCAGGAAAGTCAGCTGGTACTGATGGTACCACGGCTCGGTTTTGTGCCAATCCCCTGCCGAGTTTTAGTCCATTTTTGGGTTTGTATCAGAAACTGCTGACCTGAGTGGGAGGAGTTCATAGACCTCCCAGGGGTGTGTAGGGGGCTGCCAAGGGGGCTGCCCCCTCACAGATATAAGCCAGAGCCAGGGTGGGCTCTTCCTGTTGACCCAGGGGGGGGCCACTAGAAAACAGTTCCAGGACATCCGCACGCAAGCAGCCAGGCCACATATGCCCCCCATGCGGCCGGGCCCCAAGCAAGCATCAACGGTTAACTTGATTATTCTAACTGCCTTTTGTCTGTACTCCATAATTGTATTTGCACCTCTATCTGACCTGTATATTATTATCCATCTTGTACATATTACCTGTCTAGTGTGCCCTTCAAGGCTAATTAAATTATAAACTTTAATCTGAGTTAGTCTGTCTTGATCAAGGCCTCACAGCCTAATTCTCGGTCTATGTATATAGCTACCCAAGGGTTTGGGTTTTCCTGACCTGCTATAAGTCAGTTAACGGACCGGTCTTATAACTAAACGAGCGAAATGGGGGCAGCATTTTTGTTTCCTGTGCTGTGTGGGCAAGGGTTAACAGTGGAACAGTTCTGGCTGACTTGAGCTCCCCTAGTGGGCAGCACAACGTCGAGATACACCCCAAAGTCAGGCCGTCGTCCCTAAGCGGGCCGGCGGACTAGGTGTTTTCGTCACAATTGGTGGCAGAGGGGGTTGGGATCAAGACATAGTGTTTGTGAGTGCGCGTGGTACTCCCAAAATCTAAGGACTACCAGCAGTGGTTTTTGCTGTGGGGTCTTAAGACTAACTCAGCATTTAGACCAGTCAGAGTTCAAATACAAGGTTTTGGGTGCATTCGGGTTGCGGTTTTTGTGTCAAGTGACCAGGGTTGAAGGATGGCTGGTCGTGCAAGGGCAAGCTGTAGGCCAGAGGAAACAGTCGGTGAAGTGAGCCAGGAGGAGCTCGGCCCAGACCAGGCTTATGGACTATGAAGGCGAGGGGGAGTCCAGCTCGGGCTCCTCAAGGCGCCAGTCGCAGGTGGTCAGTGGCCCGCAGTGGGCAGCTCACAATCGGCTTTTTCCCTGCAAGCTGCCCTGGCTAAGCTTGAGGCTGGAAACCTCGACGCCTACAAGGCCCTCCTAGCAGCTGCAGAACGTCGCGAGCAGATAGAGGCGGCAGCTGCAGAACGTCGGGAGCGGGCCGAGGAACGTCAGCGGGACCGTGACCACCAATTACAGGTGCTACAGCTGGAAAAGGCCAAGTCCACCCCGGCAGTGAAGAGCCCTCTCAGACCCAGGTCCCAAAGTTGAGGGCGGAGGACTTTCCCATGCTGGATAAAGGTGGAGACCTGGACACTTCCTGCTGGAAATTTGAAAAAATTGCGCCAGACCATGTGCCTGAGGACCAGTGGGTTCGGTTTTTTTGAGGTAAAGCTCTGGAGATCTTCGGGGACCTGCCCAGCGAGTCAACCTGACCTACGAGGGAATCAAGCAGGCATGATCCGGCAGTACAATCTCACTCCTGAGATGTTACAGGAAGAAGCCCCGGAGTTTGCAGCGGGGGGCCCTACAGAAAAGCTGGGCCGACCACATGCGGGCCCTCCAGAGAGCAGTCGACAGTGGACTGGGGCTAAAGATTCCCACCATCAGCAGCTGAGGGCTCATCGCCCGGAGCAGTTTTTGTGGAACTCCCCAGAGGACCTCCAGCAGCATCTTCGTGACCGGAAGCCAGAGGGGGCCACCGCCACAAGCAAACCTCGCGATGAGTATCCCAACAATCGGGCACCGGGAGGCCGGGAAAGCACACAGCGGGGAGAGGGGGTAAGATGCCTGCAGGGCCACTTGTCCTACCCTAACCCCAAGGGGGCCCCCAGCCATGCTTCCACATCTGTGGGGGAACCCGACTCTGTCACCTTTGAAAACAGCCGGACATTTCAAGGCCGCATGTCCCCACCCCGCCAGAAGGGCCCACCCCAGTCCCCTTTTTCAAGGCCCCCCAATGTTTTGTGTGTTTTGTGGGGGTGGGGGAAGGCCCTTGATAACTACCAGCCAGTCACCGTAGGCCGGTCTGTTGCCATGGGACTCTTGGACACGGCCGGAGAGGGACTGTGGTGCGGCCTGAGCTGGTGTCCCAAAGGACATGATACCAGGAAAGACTTGGCTGTCCCCGGTTTTTGGAGGCGTTGTGCCGGCGGTCCCAGTGGCCAAGGTGTATTTGGACTGGGGGGTGCCGGGCAGGGAATGCGGGAGGTTGGAGTGTCACCGAACATTCCAGCTAGTATTTTGTTAGGGACAGACTTGGGGCGGCTGGTAGCCCGTTTTGAGGCCCCTGAAGCCCCAAGGTCTGCTCCCCCTAAATGTGATGTGTCATCCAACCATGTCAATATTGCCAACAATGTTGTTAATATGCATACTGAGGGGAGTATGGAGGTGGGTGATATGGTGTGTTCCTCTCCACCCTGTGGAGAGGAGATAAGGTCAGCAGGTTGCAATAGGGCAGCAGGGTGTGTCCAGCAAGGCCCTGCTGGGTTTTCGTTGTCCTCGGGGTGTGGCATCAGAGAGGACAAACAGGGGGGCAGACAATTGCTGTGGTGGGGGGCATGCAGGTGAGGAAAGGGCCCCCAGGTAAGGCCACAGGGCAGGGTTCTCCCCACAGCCAGGGCAAACAGGGGGCAGACAGCATGTGGTGGGGGAGAATGCAGGTGAGGCAGGGTTTCCCAGGGAAGGCCACAGAGCAGGGTCTCCCCTCAAACAGGTTTGTCGGAGGGCCCCAGGTTAGGCCAAGCAGATGGCGACTTATATAGACGCCGAGGGGGAGGGAGCCCCCAGCGGTGGCAGCGGTCGTGGCCACTGTCACGCGCAGTGGGAGGGAAAGGACCCAGGAGGCCCCCTCAGGGGCCCGACCGGTTATCCTCCCATCGGACCGGGGTAAGTGCCAAGGGTAGGTGAGCCAGGAGATAGGTCCCATGGAACCGCAGATGACGTGGCAGTCTCATCCATTTGGCAAGTCTAGTCGAGAGTTTTAGGCAGCGTTAGCGGCTGACGACAGCCTGAAAAGCTCTCAAGGAGCAGGCGGCACAGCCACCCTTGGACTCAAAACACCCCGCGGGTGGTTGGGAACCAAGGACGGTTTTACACGTGACGGTCCGACCGAGTTCACCGGAGGCGTGGCCCAGGGACCGACGGTTGGTGGTACCCTATCCGTTCAGGGTGGAGTTGTTGCGGGTTGGCACGAGATTCCGATGGCCGGACACTAGGGATCACCAAGACCAAGGAAAGGCTGGCCAGCATTTCTTTTGGCCAAAGATGGGGATGATGTGGCTGCCTACTGCCGTTCGTGCGGGCACCTGTCAGAGGGTGGGGATAGGCGGGGCCGAAAGGGCCTAAGCCCCACTGGTACCTCTGCCTATCATAGACGAGCCTTTCAGGAGGGTGGTTGTGGATTTAATTGGACCGCTGTCCATTCCCAGCAGCTCCGGGAAACGCTTCATACTGACGGTAGTAGACTACGCCAAATCGGGTACCCGGAAGCGGTAGCCTTGTCGTCCATTCGGGCGACAAGGTGGCCACCGCCTTAATGGGATTTTTCTCTCGAGTGGGCTTTCCTCAAGGAAAGCTCCTGACCGGGGGGACCCAGTTCATGTCGCAGTTAATGGAAATCCTTGTGTAAGCTGATACAGGTGCAACATCTGGTGGCCAAACCGTACCAACACAGACTTTAAAGGCCTGTGTGAAAAGGGTTTAATGGCACCCTGAAGCAGATGTTAAGATGTTGGTCGACACCCACGGGCGCAGACTGGGAGGAGGTACCTCCCACACCTACTATTGTCTTATCGGGAAGTCCCAGAAGGCCTCCACGGGTTTCGCTTTCCCCCCGAGTCCCGTATGGGGGGACGTTGTACGGGGGTCCCCTGGCTCTGGTGGGAAAGGAGGCCTGGGAGGGAGGGGCTTAGCAAACCCCAGAGGTGTCGGTCATTGAGTATGTTGTGGCTTCCGTGACAAATGCAGGCCTTGACGCAGCTAGGTGCACGAGAATATGCGGACAGGCCCAAGCCGACCAGAAGCAGTGGTAGACCAGAAGCTTGTGAGAGGACTACCAGGTGGGTCAGAAAGTGTGGGTCCTGGTCACGTACCACAGGACAAGCTTCAGGCAGCCTGGGTAGGCCCATTTGTCGTGCACAAAGCAAACTCAACGCAGTCACGTACCTGGTCCCTCGACCACGAACCCGGGGAAGGCGGAAGGCCTTCCACGGTGAACATGATGAAGGCGCTTTGAGCGGGAAAGGGATGTGCCCTTCCAGTGTGCAACCTGCCCGAAGTAGGTGAGACAGAGAACCTCTTGGACATGCTTGCCCCAGTCAGGGCAGGTGGATCCATAGCGGAAGTGGAGATTTATAGACAGCTCCTGGAGGACAACGGTCCCAGCTGTTGGCAAAATCTCAACCCTTCCGGGCATTGTTCACTAACGTGCCTGGAAGGACGGAGTCAGCCGTACATCACGTGGACACGGGGTCACCCCCAATCCGGCTTTCAGATATCGGATCTCCCCGAAGTGCAGCTGCACATGCGTGAGGAGATTGACGAGATTTCTGAAAGCTGGGGGTCATCCAGGCGTCCAAAAAGTGCCGGGCCTCGCCTGTAGTCCCCGTCCCCAAGAAGGATCGGACCACCGATTCTGCGTGGAAATACAGGGGGCTCAATGCTGTCACGGTCACCGACATGTACCCGATGCCCGCATCGATGACACTGCCTCGACCAGTTGGCCGGGGCCAAGTACCTGACATTTATGGTTTGAGCCGGGAATTTGGCCCGAATTCCTGACCCGTGAGGGGAAGGGAACGCTCTGCCTTTATCACCCCATTCGGGCTGTACGAGTCCCCTGTCATGCGTTCGGCATGAAGAAAGCCCCTGCCATTTTCAGCGGGTATGGTCAACACGCTGCTTAAGGGACTTGAAGGGTACACGGCTGGTACCTTGATGACATAGCCATTTCAGTCCCAACCTGGGAGGACCACCCCCAGACCTGACGCAGGTGCTTGGACGTTTTCCGCCAGGCAGGCTTGACCATCAGCCGGAAAAAATGCCAGCTGGGCATGAGGAGGCCAAAATACCTGGGGCACCGGGTAGGTGGGGGGGCCTTGAAACCAGAGCGGAAAAGTGGATGCCATCGCATCCTGGCCCACCCCCAGGACCAAAGAAGCAGGTGATGTCCTTCTTGGGGCACCGCTGGGTACTATAGGAGGTGTGTTCCACACTATAGTAGCCTGGCAAGCCCCTGACAGACATCACCCGGAAAAGGTTTGCCTCCGAAATCGATTGGACAAAGACCTGCGAGACGGCCTTCCAAGCCCTCAAGGCCGCCTTGTCCAGCTCCCCAAGTACTACAAGTCGCCCGACTTACCCCGGGGAGTTTATAGTACAAAACCCACGCCAGTGACTTTGGCCTCGGTTTTTGTGCTCAGCCAGGCGGACAAAACGGGACAGGAACATCGTTATGTACCCGAGCCGGAAGCTTCTGCCGAGGGAAGTGGCCTATTCCACCCTGGAAAAAGAGTTGCCTGGCGGTAGTGTGGGCCCTGCAGCGGCTGCAGCCCTATCTATACGGGCGGCATTTCATTGTGGAGACAGACCACAACCCTCTGAGTGGCTTCACACGGTCTCCGGATCCAATGGGAGGTGCTACGCTGGAGCCTGGCGTTCCAACCCGTACAACTTCGTCATTCGCCCGGAAAGGGCCGAGACACGGGGAACGGGGGAGGGGTCAGGTGGGCGGTGGTGGAGCACCGGGGGGGTGCTGCCCCCTAGCGCCCTCAAAAGGGGGGAGGTGTGGAGGGAAAAATTCACTTTCACTG
The DNA here is from genome assembly GCA_025379985.1 of Phyllomedusa bahiana. Classification (NCBI taxonomy): domain Eukaryota; kingdom Metazoa; phylum Chordata; class Amphibia; order Anura; family Hylidae; genus Phyllomedusa; species Phyllomedusa bahiana. The sequence continues at coordinate 8,918 of JAODAL010066358.1, read as the reverse complement.
CATCCCCACTGACAGTTTTCTCCCCCAAACCCTCTAATCTGTAAGAACACAGCTTCCCCCACCACAGGACAAAGCTCAATTTAACATGTTAATTCAGCACAGCTCTCTTCCCCAATGCCTCTGTAGGACGTCGCCGCAGCATGGGGTCAACCCATGAACAGATCCCCATGTAACCTAATTAGCATGAACAAATGCTGGTCCCAAACTCGCAAGCTTCAAAGAATTTGCTCAATTCAGCCCAATCGGGTCGTCTCCGATATTTCATATCGATTTATAGGCGACCAGCTCATAACTGGTGCATGGGAGTTCATATTTTCAAAATATGGAACTCTCCCGCACGCACATTCCCATTTCCAGGTTCCCAGGACGCATTTGGGGGCTGAGATATCCAGAACCGGGGCCTTTCAGGGTCCATAAGATAGGTGGGGTCTCATATTCCAGGCTCAGGAAAGTCCAAACTGGTTCTGATGGTACCACCCGGCTCGGTTCTGTGCCAATGCCCTGCCGACTTATAGTCCATTTTTGGGTTTGTATCAGAAACTGCATGACCTGAGTGGGAGGAGTTCATTGACCGTCCCAGGGGTGTGTAGGGGGCTGCCAAGTGGGCTGCCCCCCCCAGATATTAAACCGGAGCCCCGGGGTGGTCTTCCTGTTGATCCAGGAGGGGGGCCCCCTAAGAACAGTTCCAGGACATTGCACGCAGCAGCCCGGCCACATATGCCCCCATGCGGCCCGGGCCCAAGCAACAAGGTAACTTGACTTATTTTAACAGCCTTTTGTCTGTATTCCATAATTGTATTTGCACCATCTCTTGACTTTTATATTAAATTTTCCATCTTGTACATATTTACCTGTCTAGTGTGCCCTTCAAGGCTAATTAAATCTATAAACTTTTAATCTGAGTGTCTGTCTTGATCAACGGCCCCACAGCCTAATTTCGGTTTTATAGTATATAGCTACCCAAGGGTTGGTTCCTGACCCTGCTATAAGTCGGTAACGGACCGGTCTTATAACTAAACGAGCGAATGGTGGCAGCATTGTTGTTTCCTGTGCCGTGTGGGCAAGGGTTAACAGTGGAAACAGTATTGGCTGACCTTGAGCTCCCTCTAGTGGGCAGCACAACGTCGAGATACACCCCAAGTCAGGCCGTCGTCCCTCAAGCGGGCCGGCGGACTAGGCTGTTTTCGTCACAGTATGTAAACTTCTAGATTCAACTGTACATAGCAATTTAGTGAGCTGGCTATATATGGCTATGTATTGTAAATAAAGATATATTATGGATTAAATGGATTTAAAGAACATACATAATCCCTGAGGGATGTGCCTAAATAAAATAACAGATAATATAAAGCAAGTGGCCTTTGGTACCCTGCACACATTTAAAACTCTACATTCATTAAAAAAACCCAATTTTTTTTGTTATGTTCTTTTTCCCTCCTACTATCCCTTTTTTTAAACCCCTTAAGACTTTGGACTATGCATATGCCCAGGTTTTTTGGGGTTAACGCACCGGGAGTTGCATACCCGGCCCCTTTGGGGGGGGGATGGGTGGGGCTTTTCCCGGGCCCCACCGGCCCCCCGGGGATCCCGGGGGGGAACCCTTTTTTCCGCCTGTTTTTTCCCGGGGGGGGTGGCTCCCCCCCCCCGGGGGGGGTTGTTGGGCAGCGATCCCCCTCCCTGATGGCCCAGGGGAAGTGAAAGTCAATTCCCGGGTCACTGGACTCATCATGACATTGTGGGCTGAGGGACGTATGGCAACAGTAACATTAATACTGTTACGGGCCCTCCCTTTTCTAACATATTCTGATGATGCTTTGAAATCCCAGGGGGAAAAAAAAAAAAGGGTTCAAAAAAAAAAAAAAAAAATTTTTAAAAAAAGTGAAAAAGTAGAACCAAACAAAAAAAAAAAAAAACATCACCCCCTTTTCCCCTTTAGAAATCCCAAATTGCCAAAAAGATCAAAAATAAATAAAGTACCAATTTTTGGGTATCACGCTTTGCTTAACTATGCCCTAAAAATCTTCATGTTAACCCTGGGTGACGCTGAAAAAAAAAAAAAAAATCAAAAGAATTAAATTTTTGATCCCCGCGATATAAAATGGAATAAAAACGATCAAAAAACCCCTATAAACGCCAAAGTTGTAAAAATTAAAAAGTCAGTTCATCCCACCAAAAAATCCTTACACAACTTACGAAAAAAAAAAAATGTTGGCCCTAAAAGAAAGGATGTATAAATTTTTGTTTTAACAAAAAAACACTTTTTTTTTTAAAGGGCTACAAATAAAAAAACTAGTAAACGGGATATGCCATTTCGTTTTCGCCAAAGGAAAAGCTAACTTATCATGGATACTGCTCAGTGAAAATGTTAAAAATAAAAATAAAAAACACTAATGGGGATTGAGTTTTTCTTAAACCCGCCTTCCAAGAAAGGTTTTTAAAGCACCAAAAAGCCTTTCCCCCCGAAAAAATGTACAATAAAAAGTAAACTACCCCGCAAAAAACCCCCCTAACAGCCGTAAACAGAAAAATTAAAAAGTTTAGGGGTTTCGACATGGGATCCCGTGTTTTCCTGGTTGAAAAAAAGTGTTTTTATTGTATAAAGCAGTAAAACATAAGAAAAAATAAAAATTTGGGGTATCGCTTAATTGATTGCCCTTTTCTGAGAAAAAGCTAAAACCTAATATATACACTATAAAGTTGCTGTTTTTGTTCAAAACTTCAAAAAAAACCTAAAAAAAGTGGCATAGCTCAATGCACCCCAAAAGGGTCCAATATAAACTCAACTCTTTCCCCGCAAAAAAAAAACCCATAAAGCTTTTCACACGCAAAATAAAAAGGTTTGGCTTTCAGAATAGGAAAAAACGCTTTTTTTATAGACATTTCATTGAAAAATGTAAAAAAAACAGAAAAAAATATAAAAAATCATTCATTGTAATTGTCCGACCCCCATGTAAATTTTTCCCTGCATTTACATGCCTGAACACTTTTAAAAAAAATAAGCCCAAAAACAATCACCAAAATGGTTTTTTAACCCCCCATTTTCATGGCCATCTAAAAAAAAAATATTTGGAAACCTGTGCACCCAAAAATGCACAGTCAACCCCTAAAGAGACCCCTGAGGGGTATTGAACCCAAAAAATGGGCGACTTTGGAAGTTTCCCCTGTTCTGCTCCCTTGGGAATTTTGAAAATGGAAGGGCCCCACCAAAATCTGCGTTCCAAAACCAAAATAGCGCCCCCCCCTTGTACCCCCTCCCATTGGCCAACAGCAGTTTACACCCAATGTAAGGTTTAGCCGAATTGGGAAAAAATTTTTTTAAAATTTTTTTTTTTTTTCCATATTCCTTAAAAATTATAAAAAAAATTTATTAATAAATAAAATTTTAAAATTTTTAAAATTTTGGAAAATTAATTTAAAAACAAGGGTAAAGACAGTTTTTTAAAAGACTTTGAGAAAAATTAGGGTTAGGTTAAATTTTTAGGGTGTGGTAAATTTTACGGAAATTGAATTTAAAGGTGGATGTTTTTTTGGGGGGTTTTTTTAATGAAAAAATATGTAAATTAATTAAAAATAAGTGTGTAAATGAGGGAGTGAGGGTGGTTGAGTTGGGATTTGGGGAAGAAAGATGTATTTTAGGGCCTTTAAAATGTGGGGTTTTGTGATGTCCCTGAGCCCGCGGTAGCAATCAGAGAATTGGGTGCCGCACGTGAAAAAAATCTTGAAAGGCGGGATGGAAAAGGGCCCGGATTTTTGAGGATGTAGTTATATCATCCGAGCGGGAGCACGGTAGGGGGGGTAGAAAGGACAGGGAGGAGTTGTGGGGGGGAGCAGCGGTGGGTTTTTTGGGGTGAGAGTGCGATTTTATATGTATCCGTACTGGAGGGGAAAACTGCAGTGACGACCAGGGAAAGGGGACATTTTAAGGGGCTGGAGAGAAAGCAAGCCTGGGCTGCATTCTGGACAGTTGAGAGGGGGGAGTTGCAGAGAGGAACCGATAAGAAAGGATTGCAGTAGCAAGCGAAAAGAATAAGAGCAGTAATGAAGTTTGATTTTCCACATGGAAATGACGATTTTGGAGATATTCTTGGGTGCGGTGACGGGAGGGGGGGCAAGGGTTGGAATAGGGGAAAAAGGTCGATCAGAATCAAATAAAACCCTAACAGGGGGCCTGTGCCTAGGGAAAGGGTGGTACAATACAGAACAAATAGCAGGGGGGGGGGGGGTTGGTTTAGTAGAGGGGAAAGGGACAAGAAGTTCAGTCTTGTGAGGTTTATTTTCGAGGGAGAGGGACTGTTCAGAGACAGGGACAGACAGTCACTGGTGTTTTGTAGGGTGGAGTGATGTCACGGGAGGGGGTGTATAATGGGTGTCATCCCTAGAGATGGTACTGGAAGAAAATCTACTATGGTTTGTCCAATGGGGGCTGTGTACAATAAAAGGGGAGGGCCCTAGAATGATCCTGAGGAATCCAAAACAGCAAGAGGAAGGGGGAAGGGGGGTCGAACCAGAAATGAGACACTAAAGGGAGCGTCAGAGGGGTAGGACGAGAACCAGCGAGAGCGGTGTCCTGGGGAAAATGGTGTGGCATGGAGGAGAAGTTGGTGATCCACATGTCAAATCTGCAAGAGACCCAAAAAGAAAACAATGAGTAGTTCCCCTGAGATTTTGCTGTTAGGGTAATTTGGACTTTAATAAGGCAGTTTCGTGGAGTGTAGGGTGCGGAAACCTGATTGAAAAGCGGGTAAGAAGAGAGTTGAGAGAGATAGCGATTAGGCGAGAGTAGACCAAACGTTCCCAGGAGTTTAGAGATGAAGGGCAGTTTGAGACTGGGCGGTAGTTATTTTCACGACGGGCCAAGGGGGGTTTTTTAGTAAGGGGTAGATGGCTTTTTTGAAGGAAGATGGAAAGATCCCGTGGGGAGGAGAGGTTACAGATAGAGTAAAGGGGAGAGAGGGACGTGGAGAAATGACTGGGCGAGTGGGGGTTTGGGAAAGGGCCATAGAGGGTGGGGGACGAGCAGAAGGAGAAACCCGGCATTCTTCCCCTGTGTGGGTCAAGGGTGGAGTAGTTGAGGGGCTGCGGGGGGGCGACGGATGGGTATTATTTGGGATTGTGATGGATGTTTTGCCGGATATTTTCAATTTTGCTTTGAAGTGATGGCCCGGCTCAGCACAGGGTATGACCGGAGCCTGAGTTTAGGCTTAGGGGGATGGAAGGTTCAAAAAGGCGTTTTGGGTTTTTGTGAGTGTGGAGATGAGGAGATGAAATATTTTTGTTTGGCGCAGGAAGGGCAGTGTGATAAATCCTGAGCATGAAATTTGTAGTGGAGAAAGTTGAGGTAGCTTTTTACTTTCTCCCCGCCGCTCAACAAAACCGGAAAATCCCGGAAAAACGAGTTGAGATGTGTGCCAAGGTGCGGGGTCTGGGCTCTGGTGGTGCGGTGTGTGGTGGGGCCAACTGTCCAGGGTGTTTGTGGAGTTTCATTGTAAGTTTTTAAGCCTGGTCTGGACAGGAGAGGGGGGAGATTGGGGCAGTGGGACTGTTGTGTTGTAAGTTCCTGAGTATTAATGGGGGTATTTTGAATGGATGATGGGCAGGTTTGTTTCCGAGAGGTGAGATTAGTGATAATGAAGGGAAAAATTTTGGTAGAGAGACATAAGGGAAATTAGTGAGTTAGAAATTTAGGAAAGGAAATGACAGAAGACCGATCCAAGAGTTCCATCCTTGTGGGGGGGGAGTCATAAATGCGAGAGGCCCCTGGAGGAGGTTAATGAAAAAAACGTGAGGCAGAAGGAGATGGGGTCATCAATGGGGGGGTTGAAAACACCCCAAAAAAGGGGGGGATTTAGAAGAGAGGATGTGGGGCCGGCGGGAAAATATAAAACTGGCGGGGGGGACCGGGGGGTTGTAGACAAGGATCTGATGGAAAAAAGGGGCCCCAAAAAGTTGAGGGGTTTTGGGCCTCAAAAAAGGGGGAAAATGAGGGGGGGTGCAGGAGGAAGGACCTGGTAAGTCAGTGTGGAGAGAGAAGTTGCCAATCCCCCACCCCCGGCCTGTTCTCAGGTCTGGGGGTTTTGGGGTGAATGTAGCCCCCATAGGGGAGAGCGGCAAGGGAGCGGTTAGATTGCTGGAGCCATGTTTTGTGAGGGCCCAGGTTTAGGGGGTTTTGGGGGAAAAAAAGGGTTTAAGCAGTGAGTTTGTTGCAGAGGATCGGGGTTCCTAAGCACATTTAAAAAGGGGAGAAAAAGAGTACAGCAATGGCAAGCGGTTAAACAGGGTTTTTATGGGGGCTGGGGGAGTGGGGTGGCAGAAAAAGGGAAAGGGGGCCGGGGTTGGGGAGATGTCCCCCGCAGCGAGAAGCAGGGAATGAAAAAAGACGCAGATGGGTCAGGATGAAAATTTGGGGGCGTTTGTCGTATATGTGAGTGGGGGTTTGGGGTGGTTGAAAAGGGAAAAAGCGTGTGGGGTGAACTAGGTGAGGGAAGGGAAGGAGTTAGTGGATAAACTTGTTGAGGGCAAGATGGGTGGTAAGATAGGAGGCAAAGGTGCAAGGGGGGATAGAATAACAAGATGGTAAAAAAGGGTGTATGCAAAAAAATGTAGAAAAATTTCAAAAGGGGAGAGTCCCCTTTTCCCTTTTGTCCCTTTAGGGTCAATTCAGGGGTAATTCTGAGATTGCCCCTTTTAAATTGCATTTGAAATTTGGCACGGTGAAATTTGGGCCCTAGACCCCGGTCACAACCAAGCTCTGCAATTATACTCAACATGATGGGGTTTAAAATGAGCATTAGGTCCCTTAGGTTCAAAAGGGGGGAGCCCAAAAAGCTTGCACAGGCAAACTTCAAGGGAGTATCTGGGGGTTTATGGCTTACAAAAAAACCAAAAATAAATTTTGGAAGACAGAGCTGGGGAAAAAAAAACGACAAAAAAGTACCATTTTCTAGCAAACACTAACAATAATGCGGGGGGATGGTGGGTGAAAACAGGAAATACCATTTAACAAAGGCGAAAAAGGGGGGGGCAGCTTTAGACATAAATTTTAATGCGGTAGAAAATTGGGATGGCTGGACTTGCTGTTCCCACAGGGGAAAAAAAGGACGTAAAAAACCGGGGTTTGGGTTTTAAAAAACTAAAAACAGAGAACAGCTAAAATATAATGCGGGGGGATGGGTGGGCTTTGGCCCCCGGGTTTTTCCCAACAAAAAACCAAAAAAGGGGGGGAGTTACCAATTCTTTTTAAAAAAAGCATTGTTTAAGCTAAATATTTTTGCAGGGAAAATTTTTAAAAAAAATTGTTTAAAAAAAAAAATTTTTTCATTTTCACAGCCTAATTTAAAAAAAAAATTTGTGAAACCTGTCGGGTCTATAAATTTTTCCCCCTCCCCTGGTATATTCCCTTAAGGGGTGTATTTCCAATTGGGTCTTTTTAGGGGGGTTTTTTTTGTTTTAGCACCTTAGGGGGTCCTAAACCTGAATTTGGGGCCTAAATAAAATCGTATTGAAAATGAGACCCGAGTCCCGGGTGCTCCCCCTATCTGGGGCTTTGGTGACCCCAAAAATGCCTGGGCCACATATGGAATCTTTAAAAAAAGGAAGCCCAGGAAAGATATTAAGTTGCATTTACCCAGTCAATTTACCCTTTTCCAGTGATAAAGGATAAATATTGAAATCTGCAAAAAAAGTGAAAATTTTAAAATTTACCTCCCTTTCTTTAATTTCTGTGAAATACCCAAGGGTTTTCAAAATTCCTAAACACTTTTTGTAAATACTTTTTAAGGGGGTTTGTTTCTTTTGAACATCAATTTGGGGGTATTAACACAGGCCCCTCAAAGCCATGTAAAAAATGATGGTCCCAAAAAATGTATAAAACAAATTTTTTGAAAAAGTGAGAAATTACTACAAGTTTCTAACCCCCAATGTCGTAAAAAAGAATTTAAAAAATGATGCAACCCCAAGGGGGCATAGGTAGAGAGTTATTAAATATTTGGGTGAATAATTATCTTCTTGCACCCAGAAATTTTTTAACTTTTAAAAACAAAATTTTTCCAAAAATTTTTTATGAAATTTGATATTTTTCAAAACAAACAAGGATTGTATGAATATTTTTTTTTTATAAATTAAGCACAAGTTCACGGAAACAATCTTGAATCCTGGAAGGTAAAAGTGTCAAAAATTTTTCCACATAAAAGTGACACAGTCATATTTTAAAAAATTTGGGGTCGGGAAAGGCCAAAACTGGCTGAGTCCCTTTAAGGGGGTTTAAAGTGCCTTTGAGAAACCTCTTTAGCCCGAAAAAAAGTTTTTTATGGCAGTCAACCCAATTGCCCATTTTTTTTACTTCATGTCAACTCACAGAGGTCAAGGAAAATAAGATATGGAAAATTACTTGTGTGGGCCACCAATGATTTTTGTCCCTAACAAAAATTTCACCCCCACGGGTGAAGAAAACCATGAATCCCTTTTTAAAAAAATTAACACATTATTGATTACTGGCAAAGGATAATAAACAAAGTGAACAATTAAATGATATTTAATATTCTATTAGGGTATGTCCACCAAGCACTGACAAAATGGATTCTAATTAAAAATTGACCCTATGGATTGTCTTTTGAAAGTTTAGGGGGACGGTTTCTGTCCTCGGTTTGCGGATTCGGCACTCCCCTAAACACTGAGCAGTACATATTCCGCCCTAAAACTGAGCAGAAGAATGTACATGTTCCAAGTTTTTTTTTATGGTTTTCAGGTTTGAAATATGACTGTCAGAAAATCCAAGGAGTGTAGACTAGGTCGGATTTTCTGATGACATCTATGAGGATAGTTGACATTCGTTTTCTGACGGTTTTCAAATACAATAACATCTAAAAAACTAACTGAAAACCTTGCCGTGTGGACATACCCTTATTTTGAACAGGGAAAGG
>JAODAL010066357.1:0-17797 GCA_025379985.1 Phyllomedusa bahiana | reverse complement strand
GGGCCCCCCATCTCTCCTTTCCGACCCAAGGCCAAATCCGCAGCCAGTCCACCCAAAACCCCCCGGCCCTGTCATAGGCCAACTAAGTCCCACCTAAAAGGGAAGCCGAAATAAAACCGGTCAGCATCTCTGAGGCCACTTTTCCAGAGGTGACTGGGGACACCCCCCCCCCGTCTCCCCCACTGACGGCGCAAGGGTCCTGAACTGTCCCAGAAATCAAGAAAGAGAGTAGCCCAAATTCAATACCCCCGGCACATGCTCACCCACCACCCTGATTCATTTCCCAAAAAAATGCAACACTAATAACCTTAGCAGCCTCACACCGGGGGGGAATGCCCGAAAAGTTGTTGATAGCCTGCACTCCCCCCAATTGCGCATAAAACGGATTTCCTTCTGACCTCCCCGCCCATATTCACTGCCCCCGGGAAAAGGCCCCAAAAACCCCAAAATTTCCCTTATCAACGGCAACGTCCCCATGGGACTGCCAAGGGGCCGCCACCAACTTTTCCCGCAAAGGGCCCCCAAAAAGCCCGTGCTTCCCCCGCTCGTAAAAAATATCCACATCTTGTTCGGCCCTCTTCCCGGGGGGAAAAGGGCCCCCCATTGTTTGATCCAAAAAGGTGCCCAAACCGCCAATGGGCCCCTTGCCCCCTAGTCAAGTGCCGAAATGTGTGGCTTAAAACCCCCCTGACGTGGTTGCCAATCCCGACAAAAAACGTCCCCAGGGGAAAAATCCGGCACGCAAATTTTTAACTTCCCAGCAGAGACTGTAACTCAGAAGCGGATTTCTCAAACAACCACCCCGTAACCTCCCGCAACGCCCAGAGCTTACCCTTTGGCCCCTGCCTCCATCGCCACTGAATCGAGCGATTCAAAAAGTTAAGAAAGACCCCGGGCCCCCCTTTTGTCTGCCCGAAAGGGAACCCCAAACCCCTAAGCCACCCAATTCAAGGATGCAACAAGACCCCAAATGGGGACCCTGCTGGGCCCACACCAAAAAATGTCAGGGAATGAAAAACCCAGTCCGTCTCGAAAAAGTCCGAACCACCCATTCCAAAAATGAATAAACGTCTGAAATACGCACCCAAAAGAACAGCCCATGGGGGGCACCATTCCACAAAAAATGCCCCTTTCCCAAAAACACCCCAACAAATTACCCTTTTTCGCGTGCACTGGCGTAAACCCAAAGCCGACTAAAATCTGCCCTTTCCCAAAAGAGACCCCACCCCAAAACGCTGGACCCCAAGCAACCCCCTAATCAAAAGAGGTATTTAAAGATTGAGACAGTTCCGGCGTATGCCCCGTTACCGAAACCCCTTGGAAAAACAAATGTGTATAAGCCCCGGGAATTTTTTTTGGGGTCCTTCTTCGGAACCCCCCCAACGGTACACCCCAAATCAGGAAAAGGTGGTCCGGAAAGGGCCCGCCCTCCGACCCAAGCCACCCCTTTCCCAATTTCTCAGAACCCCCCGGGGTGTTCTACGCCGCCGCAAATTTTTATTTGAAAATGGACCTTTTTCGCGGCGGAGGTTCCCAAAACCGGCCCCAAAAAAACCCTTTCCCAAAACAGCCCCCGCCCCCTCCTGGTCCCCATCCTGGCCAGAAAATGGCTCCATCTCGTGGAGGTTCACCGGCGCACCCCCCTGGCCACCGGTGAGACTACTCTTGCCCCGCCCTTTTTTAAAACACCGACCACCGTGTGGGATGTGGCCCCCAGAAGGAGCAGATGTGTTTAAATTTACATCCTGCCCCAAACTTGCACTGGTCACTATTAAACTGCCAGAAAGCCCCTTTCTTCCCCCCAGTTTGAGCCCCCCTCACGCACTACTGGCGGAACCTCCTAGGCCAGCCCCCCCTCCCTGTAAGGGACGCTCCAAACTTCATAGGGGCCTTCGCCTTCAGCCAAAGACCAATGTCTTTGTGATCCCAGCGAATGGAAGGGCGGACAACCTTCCGTTGCCGGAATTGCTCGTCGTAACCAAGCCGAGCCAACCCCCCGTACGCCCGATGCGCCTCCCCGATTGCGTCCATGTAGCAAAATAGCGCCGAGCAGTTTTCTGGGGCCTTTTCCCCAACCACGCTCGCCAAAATGGCAAAAGCTTGCAGCCAATTGGTGAACGTCTGATGAATGAGCGCCAACGCCTCTTCTCTCCTCCTCCTTCTTACTGCCCTCCTTCTTTCCCCTATCCAAATTAAATTTTCTCAAGTGGGAGAAGGGGAAGATCCCCAAACATACTCATCCTTCCAGATCTTCTCCCGTACCTCCTGCTTCAAATGTGCCCCTAACGGCCCCTCAAAGCAGACATACACCTCCCCCTTTGCTTTATCATCTAACCTCACACTGTCCTGCTTTTCTGTCTGCACTGACACCGCGACCGCACTCCTCAAGCTCCCCTCCTCCGGCACTACCCCAGCAGAAACCACCCTTTCTACCGAAGGACCACTCTTCAATGGCTGAGGAGGCAGCCAGGCACTAACCGGGGAGGGACCCCCACTCCTGGCCCCCCCACTCCCAAAGCTCGAACCGCCTCTTCTAACCCCCCAGACTCCCCTGGCTCTCCTGCTATGCTCCCGAACCCCCGACCCCCTTGCCCTTGTTCTAAACCCATTCTCCTTTCACTCCCGGCCGGGGACTGCAAAATGGGGGGGGGGAACGAACAAGACAGGGACATATACTCACTAGGCTGCGTGGGGGCTGTGGACCCACCAGCCGCTTCCCCAACTTCACGACCGTCGTCAACTGGAAATCTCTGATCCTCCATCGACGAACGCCGGCCCGGGTCCAAGCCATCAACCCTCGCCGGGGGGAGGCCAACCTGCGCGGGCCCCGGATCCTGAGGTGACGCTCCCCACCTCTCCGCTGAAGCCCTGGAGCTCATCGAAGATTCCCTGCCGGGGCAAGCAGCCCGCTGCCCGCTGCGCCCACCTGGGCCACTGCTTCCCTCGCCGGGCTCACCACCAACCGCGGACGAACTCTAACGCCGAGTGACCCCCTCGACCGGAGCATCGCCAGGCGGGACCACCGGAACCCTGGATCGGACCGTAGCTGAAGGAGCGACAACAGGCCCTGCCCCAAGCTGGTGGCCTGACCCGCTGCCCCCCCCGCAGAACCCACCAGCCCACTTGGATTCCTCCCAGGCCGAGAAGACCGCCCAGAAGCACGAGGGCGATCCCCCCGACCCGGAGGGTTCCCAGAAGGGCTCCCCTGGCGACGACAGGCCCTCGGAGTGAAGTCAGGGCTCAGCCGCTGCGGAGGTCTGGCCCGACGCCTACGCCCGCCGCTCTCCTTGTCCGGCTGCTGGCGCAGCTCTTCTAGCTGCCACTCACCACCTTCCATCCCGGCCTCCTACAGTAACCTGAACCTCTCCCTAACTGACCTGACCGCAGCGTGCAGCACGGGCTCCTCAGTGCTCACCACGTGCTGCCGACTGCCTTCCCGGGCGGAGAGCAGCATTTAAATACCGTTCCTCCACGCCGGAACTACATCCTGCTCCCCCTCCCCTCGGGGAAGCATGCTCCGGCCGCACCCAGCGTGCCGGGTCATGCCGCGCCTCCCCTCCAGGGGGCGTAGCCGCGGTCCGGCGCGCTGCCTTGAATTCAAGCACTGTAAAGACGGTAAAACATGGTGCTTAAAGCATGATGGTTTGGGTTTGTTTCTCATACTCATGGACCGGTTTGACTATATAAAAATACTGGAAGAGGTCATGTTGTTTTATGCTGAAGAAGACATGTCCTTGAAATGGGTGTTTTAATAGAACAATGTCCCCAAACACAGCAGCAAGCAGGCAACGTCCTTGTTCCATATCAACAAGATCAATGTTATGAAGTGGCCGCCCAATCCCCAGACCTCAATTTGTGGAGTGACATCAAAAATGCAGATTTTGATGAACATATCTGTAGGTATATCCAAATTTTCAGGAAGAATTCTAATCATCAGAGAAGAATAAGGCAAGTTAGACATGTTTCCAGTTATCAGATAATGATGTAGAAATAATTTGTGGAAACTGAGGGTTAATCAATAGAAAAATGAATACATAAACAACACGATAGAGCACTAAAATAAAACAATATTATGTCATACATGAAAATATGTGATGGACCCAGAAACGCTGCGTTATTCATCTCATCTTTACAGGACGAAAATCAGGTTCCAATGCCAACAGATAATTCATAGATATCAAACCTATTATCTAGGAATTTACCCTTTAGCACAGAATAACCTTCCATATCTCTATACATATAGCACTTTAGAGCCTTTACGGCAGCACACAGAGGCTGTACAGACTCACTGCATAGACTCTGCCATGTACTTGGCCCTCAAGGATTTAGTTACTGTTTTTGTGTGTTTTTTGTTGCCAGGTCTTTATCTGTAGTGATAGAGAACACTTACCTGAGGATGCAACTCCTGGGTACAAGAGAACCAGACTCATCAGAAAACCTATTGATCTAGATGGTCCATTTCTGAATTCTGCTATGAGCTTAATGAGGAAACCAATACATACATTTTTTTAACAAGAAAAGACATCCCATCCAAAGAACTTTCTGTCTATCGTAGACCTTATATGGCTTCACTACAAGGTGTGGTTACACACAAAAAGTATTAGATATCCTGTACACAGTTTCTTAGTCATATTTTAACCCCTTAAAAACCAATCAAAGACTTCTGGTTATGGCGCCGACATGTAGGGAAGCACGGTACGGGAGCGCCGCTACACCAGGACCCTATCAGCTACATATCTGCTTTCTAACTTCAAGGCACACATCCTCAGCGCAGCAGAAGGACCGGACCATAGAAAGAGCTCACAGTGGGCTCCTTATTTGGCACCTAACTGCTGGAGAACTTGTCTGAAGCCCCAAGACCTGCGGCCGTGACGTGAGACTTCCATGCAGAACAGAACAGTGGTACAATACAGATGTAGCAGAATTTAGCTTGACAGTTCTATCATGGCTTTCTGTGTTCTTAGATCACAAGGAAAGCCTTGAAAAAGTTAAAGGGGATGTATTGTTTCATCAGTTCGGCTGTTTTCCCCTCCCAGCTGGGTGTTTTTTTAAACTGGGGGGGGATGACATCATGTTTTGGTTTCCCCGGGAGCGTGTGTTTGAGACAGGGAGCTAAGCACTTTCCCCCCTCCTCTCGTCAGTCCACAGTACTGTGCCCCATTCACCCCTATCATCTTTATTTTGAAAGAGTTTTTTTGTTTACATCCCACCCCCTGCATCAGTCTAGACATCTTCATGAACTCGAGCAGATCTCTTCTCCTCTCACGCTGGAGGTTTGTTACAGTTGAATCCGTTTTTTATGAACTCATCCAAGCAGCACAGATTGTCCCCCTTTCTATGTTCACATCAGGAGATTGGGCACCGAGCATAATTCTGCTTTTTTCTGATTATAAAGCAGCCAGTGTTCTGGCAGCTGCTGGCTGTGCAAAAAGAAATGTTCCCGGGCCCCTTATTCTGAGGAGAGAGCGGGAAAAGCAGGCCCCCTGGAATATCCCGGGGGGCCAGACAAAAGTAAATATCGTCGCCAATGAAATGAAAGGAGGTTAATCCGACCGACCGGGGGAACAGTGTTTACAGAAAAAAGATAAGGCAGACTGTGAATAAAACAGTTTTTGCAAATGACACCAATTTGCAAATTGCTTTTTTTCACTGCCCCCCTGAAGCTGAAGACCTTTTAATGTAATGATATAACCCCTTTAAGGTATCTTTCTGTGCTGTAATATGAGAGCAAATCTCAAACCTCTTGTGCATCTCATAATGTTCTCCCCCTCTAGTTTCGTCCCTGTCCACCCACTGCCGCTACACAGACAAATAAGTCACCTACCATGCGGAACGAGCATGCGACAGGAACTGAATTACAGACGTACCCTACAACAACATAGACATCCCATTTTAGCTAGTAATTGCTTAATATGTTGGAAAGTATTGCAAATATTTAATTTCGATATATATTGAAGATTTTTATTTTGTAGTTTACACTTTCAATAGGAGTCAAGTTTTGCTTACCAGAATACCCCTTTCAGAGAGTTCTTAATGACATTGACTGTATATTTGGTGTCATTGTTCTGCTGCAGAATACATTTGGACCAACAACACCTTCTATTTTTGAAAGCTTTCCTTACTTGAAGCTTTTTTCCCCCATAACTCCCCTTAAACTTTTACACACCCCCTTATCTCAGTACAAAGTACAACTTTGGTGTAAGTACCTGGCCTTGTTTTTTCAGGTGCGAAAAGTCCAAAATGGGGAAAGGTGACATGATGTAACTGTGACAACTATCCTCACAATGTTATCAAACCTGAGTTTATAATCTAGAAGCAAACATAAAAACATTACCGATACAGTGAGGTTGGACAGGTAATGGTATCTGATGCAAACAGATTTTTTTAACGATTTCTCCAGTAAGTTGTAGTGTGCCAATTTATAAACCCCCTAAAAATTTAAACCTCAAGGGCAATCCCCAAATTTTCCCCAAATTCTTTGATAGATTTGTAAGTATCGTCCTCTGGTGTTGGCAGCAAATGGTATTGGTAGACCCCACATTATCATGTCAGGGAAAAGATACTGAAAATCTAGCTATGTGGAGACCCCGGATAGATAAATGAAGATGACAAATACCATTTACTGCATATTACCAATTAGATATATGGACAGAGATAGATTAGGATGACCTTAGGGTAAAGTTTGTGATCAGGGCACTAATACTTATCTTGTTTTAAATGCCAGGTTTTAGGAAAGCTGTAGTCTACATCAATCCATGTGTACTGTACAGGATTAAACCTTTCTGTTCTGAGTTAACCCTGGTTGGTTTTCTAGTAGAAAAAAGTTAATTTTCCCGGGTGTGAGCTGAAAAAACCCCCCAAAGGGTAGAAGAGGTCAGATAAACCTTTCCAACATAATAAGCTGTTACCCGCGGCTTTAAGTGAAAAACCCTTTCCTTAAGGGCCCTGGGTCCCTAAAACCAAAACATCTCGGGGGGATTGCAGTCTAGCGAATTCGAGGTTCATGAAAAAGGTCACGTGGTACAGAAATGCAGTGAAAATAGTCCTGTGGACCTGTTGGTGTCCATCATTTGCCTCTGGCCTGGCCCAACAAAAACCAAGTCCAGTTCTCCTGGGGTTTTTACACAGTTAACACCTTGAAGTCTAAGTAAAAAGCATGAAAAGCCAAATCCAAAAAACAGCTCTAATTGCAATAAGCATGTACTTCAGTAAGAAATTCCTGTTAAAAATTAACTAGACAATATGAATTTCAGGATTACATATGGATTCCACGCTTAAATTTTACTCTGTCATGTAACCGTCAACTAATACTACTATGTGGGTTCTCTGATATAAAGCAGTATTATTTATACCTGTTGGTACTTATGTTGCTGTTTAGTTTATTGTCAATAGCTGGTAGGGCCCCATATAATTTTACTATGGGATCCTATGAATCCTAGTTATGCCCCTGGACACGTACCTACCTTTACCACTCAGTGTTATGTCTTCTCTGCATGGATTTTCCAATGTTGGATGAAAACAACCAAGTCACTGAACTCTTGAAACCCCCCCCTTTTTACGAATGTCTGATCACTGACCACTCGGGGCCGGCTCTTTCCCTGCTTAAGTTTTTTATCATCTAATTGGGGGCCAGGAATTTTTTGCAGGTGGATTCCCCCCCAATGGCCCACACCTGGAAAACCAACGTTTTTAAATCAAGAATATAGATGGCTAGCTGAAAATGGAGGAAAATTCTTATTAAGTTATTTTTTCAAAAAACTTTTTTATAACTGATGAGCAAGGAAAAGTTTTTACACAGAAAATGAGTTATCACCTGCAAAACCAACTTTGACAGTTTTTTAACAGTACACCATAGTATAATGTTGTGCCGTGTTAACCATAGAAAGTAGTAATATGGGTATAAATACAGGAACAGAAAGAAAATACCAACAAATATTACGGATACAGTAAAATAACTAATATCCATAATTCTTACATTAAATTCATTAAAACATACAACAAAAAACCACCTTCCAAGGCCTTTTCCACATAAGGCTATGTTCACACGGCTTAAATTGGGGTATTTCGCCGTGTATTGGACGTACGCCTCTAATACAGGAAATAGCCCAATCATTACGGTAATCCACACTCTCAAGAGAACTGTGGATTACGCCTCCTCTCCCCGGGCGTACAATATGACGCACGGGGAGATAAGTGACATGTCAATTACTAGCGCCAAATACGCGCCACTAGTAATGAGAGTCTATGGGGCCGACGGGCTGCTGGCCCCCCCGCCCCACGGGAGTACACGTTGATCAGCGCGAGCTCCCGAAGACCCACCGTAATTGCGGGCGTACTGTACGCCCCGCAATTTATCCGTTGAACAACCCCCTTGGGGCCATAATTCGTCTGGGTGTAAATTTTTCTTTGTTGCCCAAAACAACCAATCAACCAAAGCAACCATCAAGCCCCCCTTTTCATTCATATAATGCTCTGAACAAATGAAAGGGTAGCTCTGATTGGTTACTGTTAGCTCTGATTGTTTGGTATGGGCAACCCCTCAAGAGCTTGCTTGTGTCTTTTATACCCCTAACTCTGAGAACACCTGTCCCTTCCCCCATGAAGCCTTCAAGCACTTGGAGAGACATGTCCCATTAGGGCTGTGTCATTTTTTTTGGTGTATTTTCACCAAAAAAACATTTTTGATCCCTATTCTCATAAAAAAAACTAAGTACCCAAAACTGGGCACATTATATACCGGCAGAACATTTGAATGTGCCTAAAGTAACACATCAAATATGCATGGGTTTTTATAATCCCCCACAGGACAAACTCTTCAATCTCGATAGATTTTTTGAAGACATGTAGATCTTTTTTTTACCCTTTTTTTGATGTAAAAGCATCAACTGACCCCCTACAATGTTAATGCGCCTAATAATATGTTAGGTGCATTTTTCGTAAACTTGATACTTTTAATGCCCTTACTAAGGGGGATTTTGGGGGTGTTCTGGGGGGGTTCTGGTGGGGTCGCACCACACTGTAAGGGGTCGTTCACACGGGTTTTCTGGGAAAGGGTTTCACCGATTGCACGCCGTATTTGCACTCCAATACGGGTTAAATCCACCCCAAACATTACATAATCCACATTCCATAAGAACATGGGTTCCATCTCCCCTCCCCGCTCGGCGAATACGCCGGGGGGGAGAAAGTGACATCCCACATTAAAACCGGCGGGATACGTGCCGTGATAATGCATGTCTGGGGGGCCCGGGGGCTGCCACCCCCCCCAAAACCCCGCCACCCCCCTCCACACCGGGGTCCCAAAGGCCAAATTTTTTAAAACAAATCTTTTGAATGGGGTTTCACCCAAAAACTGGGCGCATTACTGTCGTACAGGCAAAAACCAATCTAAATGTGCTCTCCCTGAGCGGGGAGTCACAGTGGAGCTAGTTTTTGCTGTTAGGGAAAAAAAATGCCCCTTTTTTCCTTCATTTCCACCAGTCCCAATAATAAAAAGAAAATTTTTTGAAAAATTACAAACTGTATAAAATGAAATTATTTACATTTAAAAAAAAATTTTTAAATTGAATAAAATTAATATAAAAACATATAATACCCCAAAAAATAAAAAATATCTCCTTAAAAGGTTTTTAAAAATTTAATAAATTTTAAAACAAATTTTTTCCCTTCAATAACCCAATGATAATGTTTTCCCAGAGTTTTTTTTTTTTTATTTTACCTACTTTAAAATTTTTTAAAAATTTTAAATTTTTCTGCTCTCATCCTTTATTCTACAAAACACGAGAGCCAGCACAGCACGGGTATTGCGGGGCCCTGGGGTCCCCCAACAAAAGTTTAGCAAATTTTCTATCCGACATGCCATTCTAAAGACTTCTCTTATTTCCAGCTATCGTAGCCTTTATACATGTTTGGGGCTTTTACAAATTCCCTTTAATTTTTTATAAGCCCAAAACGGGCGGGGGGCCCCGTTTAAACTTTACACCCCTTTTTATGAACCATTTTCATACTTTCATGCGCATTTACACTAAAAACAAACCCCGAAAATTCACTTCGACGCCCCTTTCCCCTACATAAAAGTCGCCCTTTTTTTTTTTAAATAAAGGGCAAAAACGTTACAAAATATTTTTTAATTATAAAATATTTTTTTAATATAAACCCTAATATTTTATAGTTATTTAAAGGGTTTTCGTTCCCAAAATTTTTGATGTAATATTAAGATGATTGGTTTTAATTTTTTTTACGGGTTACTGAAAAATTTTTGTGGGAGCACTTTGTCAAATTTAATTTCTTTGTAGATAGGGGTTTTTTTAAATGAATTTACCCAGGGGCTTAACTACGGGGGTAGCAGGGTAGCAGTTGCTACGGGACCCGGGCTTGGGGGGCCCCCGGGGCAGCTGCTCCCACCTCTCTACCCCGTGATACCACTGCGGGGCCGCCCTGGAACCCGGGGGGGGGGCCCCCGCCCCCGGCGGGGCCCCCCTTGCTTCACAAGGCCCCTTTTTAATTGTAATTCACATCAGTGTGACGCGCATACAATTAAGTAAAAGGGCGAGCAGGGGAGGCTGGGGCCCTTTACACGCTCAGCAGGGGGCGCGGGGGAAGTAAAACGAAATCGCGCCGCCCCGCGCTTCCTTTTCCTCACCCCCAAAGCCAAAGCACAGGCCGGGGGCGGGAGGAACGGAGACCCCGGGGGGACCCGCGGCCAGGTAAGTAATGGCTACCGGGGGGAGGAGAAACCTACGGGGGGGCTCAAAAGGGAAAAGGGAAAGGGGGGGGGGAAATACCTACGGGGGGGCTCAAAAGGGAAGGGGGGGGAGAATACCTACGGGGGGGCCTCAAAAAAGGAAGGGGGGGGGAAAAACCCTACGGGGGGGCTCAAAAGGAAGGGGGGGCGAGAATCCCAAACAGGGGGCCTAAAGGAAGGGGGGGGAAATACCGACAGGGGGGCCTCTAAAGGGAAAGGGGGGGGAAAAAATACCTACGGGGGCCCCTCTAAAAGGAAGGGGGGGAATACCCACAGGGGCCCCAAAAGGGAAAGGGGGGGGGGAGAATCCCCCACGGGGGGGCTCAAAAGAGGAAGGGGGGGAGAATACCTACAGGGGGCTCAAAAGGAAGGGGGGGATACCTACAGGGGGGCTCTAAAGGAAGGGGGGGAGAATACCTACAGGGGGGCTCTAAAGGAAGGGGGGGAAATACCTACAGGGGGGCTCTAAATAAAGGGGGGGGAAATCCCTTTCCGGGGGGCCAAAAAAGGAAGGGGGGGGAAAATTTAACCTAAAAGGGGGCTCAAAAGGGAAAGGGGGGAGAATACCCAACAGGGGGGCTAAAAAGGAAGGGGGGCTAAAAAGGCAAGGGGGGGGGAATACCTACAGGGGGGTTTTAAGGAAGGGGGGGGGGATACCTACAGGGGGAATACCTAAAAGGGGGGCTCAAAGGGAAAAGGGGGGGAAAAATCCCCTACGGGGGGTTTTAAAAGGGGGGGGGGGGAGAATACCTCCCGGGGGGCTCTAAAGGAAGGGGGGGGAAAATACCTACGGGGGGCTCAAAAGGGAAAGGGGGGGCCTAAAAAGGAAAGGGGGGGGAAAAAACCCCTACGGGGGGGCTCAAAAGGGAAAGGGGGATAATACCTACGGGGGGGCCTCAAAAGGATGGGGGGGGGGGAGAATCCCTCCCAGGGGGGTTTCTAAAGGAAGGGGATGGGGGAATACCTACAGGGGGGCTCTAAAGGAAGGAGGTGGGGGAATACCTACAGGGGGGGAATACCTACAGGGGGGCTCTAAAGGAAGGGGGGGCGAGAATCCCAAAAAAGGGGGGGGTTAAAAGGGGGGAAAGGGGGGGGAGAATACCCCGGGGGCCTATAAAGGAAGGGGGGGAGAAAAACTACAGGGGGGTCTAAAGGAAGGGGGGAGAATACCTACGGGGGGGCAGGAAAGGAAAGGGGGGGAGAATACCTAAAAGGGGCCCTCAAAAGGGAAATTGGGGAGAAAAACCTACAGGGGGCTCTAAAGGAAGGGGGGGGGAGAATACCTACGGGGGGGCTCTAAAGGAAGGGGGGGAAATACCTACAGGGGGGGCTCTAAAGTAAGGGGGAGAATCCCCTACAGGGGCTCAAAAGGGAAGGGGGGGGGAATACCTACGGGGGCTCAAAAGGGGAAGGGGGAAGAATACCTAAAAGGGGGGTTTTCAAAAGGAAGGGGGTGGAGAATACCAAAGGGGGGGCCCCAAAAGGGAAAAGGGGGGGGGAAAAAATACCTAAAGGGGGGCTCAAAGGGAAGGGGGGGAAATACCTACAGGGGGCTCTAAGGGAAAGGGGGGGGAGAATACCTACAGGGGGACTCTAAAGGAAGGGGGGGGAATACCTACGGGGGGCCAAAAGGGAAAAGGGGGGGGGAAAAATACCACGGGGGGGCCCTAAAGGAAGGGGGGGAGAAAAAAAACAAAACGGGGGGCCTAAAAAAAAAGGGAGGGGAGAATACCTACAGGGGGTTTTAAAAAGGAAGGGGGAGAATACCTACGGGGGCCAAAAGGGGAAGGGGGCAGAAAAACCACAGGGGGCCCTCAAAAGGGAAAGGGGGGGAGAATACCAAAGGGGGGGCCAAAGGAAGGGGGGGGGAGAATACCTACAGGGGGGCTCAAAAGGAAGGGGGGGAGAATACCTACGGGGGGGCTCAAAAGGAAGGGGGGGGGAGTACCTACATGGGGGCTCTAAAGGAAAGGAAGGGGGAAATTTCCCTACAAGGGGGCTCAAAAGGAAAGGGGGGAAGAATCCCCACGGGGGTGCTCAAAAGGAAGGGGGGGGAGAATACCTACGGGGGGCTCTAAAGGAAGGGGGGGGGAAAAACCTATGGGGGGGCCTCAAAAGGGAAGGGGCTGAAAAATACCTACGGGGGGCTCTAAAGGAAGGGGGGTGGTAAAACCAACAGGGGGGCTAAAAAGGAAGGGGGGGGGAGAAAACCTACAGGGGGCTTTCCAAGGAAGGGGGTGGAAAATACCTACGGGGGGCTCTAAAAAAAAGGGGGAGGGGAGAAAAACCTCCCAGGGGGTTTCAAAAGGGAAAGGGGGGGGAAGAATCCCTACAGCGGGTTTCAAAAAGGAAGGGGGGGGGAGAAAACCAAAAGGGGGCTCTAAAGGAAGGGGGGGGAAATACCAACGGGGGGAACTCTAAAGGAAGGGGGAAATACCTACAGGGGGTGTTCAAAAGGGAAGGGGGGAAAGAATCCCCACGGGGGGCTCAAAAGGAAAAGGGGGGGGAAATACCTACAGGGGCTCAAAAGGGAAAAGGGGGGGGGGAATCCCTACGGGGGGCTCTAAAGGAAGGGGGGAAAACCTAAGGGGCTCAAAAGGAAAGGGGGGGAAGAATACCTACAGGGGCACAAAAGGGAAAGGGGGGGAGAATACCTACGGGGGGCTCTAAAAAAAAGGGGGGGGAAAACCTACGGGGGGGCCTAAAAGAAGGGGGGGGTGAAAAATACCAAAAAGGGGGTTTAAAAAGAAGGGGGGGGGAGAATCCCTACGGGGGGACTCAAAAGGGAAGGGGGGGAAAAATCCCTCCCGGGGGGTTTTTCAAAAGGAAGGGGGGGAAAGAAAACCAACAGGGGCCCCCAAAAGGAAGGGGGGGGAAATTTACTTACGGGGGGCTCAAAAAGGAAGGGGGGGAAAACCTACGGGGGCCCCAAAAGGGAAAGGGGGGTAGAATACCTACAGGGGGCTCAAAAGGGAGGGGGGGAAAATACCTACGGGGGGCTCAAAAGGGAAAGGGGGGGGAAAGAATACCTACAGGGGCCAAGAAAGGAAGGGGGGGAGCCTATACCTCGGGGGGCCTAAAGGAAGGGGGGAGCACTAAACCTACCGGGGGTCTAAAAAAGGGAAAGGGAACCAAAATACCTACAGGGACTCTAAAAAGGGGGGGCCCACTATACCTACAGGGGGCAAAAAATGGGGGGAGAACAATGCCTACAGGGGGGCCCAAATTCTGCCACAGGGGGCCCTAATCTACGGGGGGGACTTTTCTGCCTACAAGGGGTTTCCTTTTTAAACAGGGGGGACTATTCGCCTAAAAGGGGGGCTCAAATCTACAGGGGGGGGGGAACCCTTTTCTCCCCAAAAAGGGGGGCTAAAACCCCTACAGGGGGAAAAAATTCGGGCCCAGGGGGGGACTATTCTGCCAAAAAGGGGGGCTCAACTACGGGGGAAACTTTTTTGCCTACAAGGGGCTCTAATCTACGGGGGCGGAACAATTCTGCCTACAAGGGGCTCAAAACTAGGGGGGGGGGCCCAATTCTCCTAAAAGGGGTCCCCTAATCTAAGGGGGGGACTTTTCTCCCTACAAGGGGGCACAAATCTACGAGGGCCCAAAACTACCTAAAGGGGGGGCCTAAGCTACAGCGGGCCCCCCCTTTTCTCCCTACATGGGAAAACCCCTAACTACTCCCCGGGGGGCCCGAAGCGCCTACATCCCCCAAGCTCCCAACTACTGCCCAGGGGGTGCTAAGCACCTACTATCGCCCGGGGGGCCCCGGGGTTGTACCAAAAATACCGACGGGAGGAGCCCCAAATTACCGGGGGGGAAAATTCTTACCTTTTGGGCCCAAAAAAATAATTTTTGTATGGGGGGGGGAGGGGGCACCACGGGGAAAAAATTAAAAAAAGTGAGGATCTCAGTTTTTTTGGGTTTTGTAAATTCAACGGGGGGAACGAGTGGGGGGACGGGGAAGTCATCATGGAGGCTGGACCGAATAGAGAAGAAAAGAAAAGGGAAACGACTCCCAGCCCAAACTAACCTGGGGAGCCCCAAAAAGAAAAGTAAACATTGGGCAAAGCACCTGTGTACCGGGAAACCCAAACCACTATATGGCCGTATGGGGGTAATATACAGCCCGGCAGAGCCTGTTTACACTAGTATATCCC
Organism: Phyllomedusa bahiana; assembly: GCA_025379985.1. Taxonomy (NCBI): domain Eukaryota; kingdom Metazoa; phylum Chordata; class Amphibia; order Anura; family Hylidae; genus Phyllomedusa; species Phyllomedusa bahiana. Next base: position 2,890 of record JAODAL010066357.1, on the reverse strand, counting down.
ACAAAGGCACTAAAAGGGTTTAAAATTTTGGCCCTTTGTGTACTGATCATTTAAAAGTGAAAGGGGTTTTTATTCACTCCTTTGTGGTCATGTTCTGGCGGTATAACCCCCGGTTTTCCAAAGAAATTGGTTTTTAATAATGTTGGATTTTTTTGGTAGCATATAAAGGTGATATTTATGGTAAATATTTACCCTTTGTATTATCTAACGGGCATGTCCGGGTTTAAAAATGTTAATGTCAGGGGGGTTGGGAAAGGGGGGGGGGGCCCAATCCAAATTTTGTTTTGGGGGCCCGGGCCCTTCTCTAGTTACCCCCTGGATGTACCTAAAGAAGTCAAATCAAACGAAACCCCGTTTCCCGTGTGTATAAAAAAAATTTTCCTCCTTAAATTTTAAAACCTGGTTTGCGCGAATATCACCTCTCACGTTTTGTCCGGAAAATTTTACCAACCCGGATTTTTTATTCATTTTTTAAAACTGAATTTTACTTACTTTTTGTATTGTTCTACTCCCCCGTTTTACGTGTCCCTGGGCAAGATTCAGCTGCAACTTTTTACCCCATTCACCTCAAACCTGCAATACAAAAAATGGATATTTTGGGCCGGGGCGAAACAAAAAATTTTAAAAAGGAGAGAAAAAACCCTTTAAAATTTTTTTTTAATGGGAACATTGGGGCAAATTTACCCGGGCATTTGCGCCAGAAAACGGGCCCCTAAATTTTGCGGCAAAAATAATGTCCTTTAAAGCTTTTCACCACTTTTACATGTGTTTTAGACATTTTCAAGCTTGTGGCCTCACCCGGAAAAGGGGTGTAGCCCTTTTTAAAAGGGGGTGTGGTTTCACAAAAAGGGGGTTTGTGGTTTTAAATTGAAAAAAAATGGCCCAAAAATTTTGTCACAGTTTTGGCAAAAAAGTAAGCCAATTTAAAATTGTGGAACAAACTTAGAATAACAGTTTAACATGTGATACAGTTTTTTGCATTGTAAGACTGTCAGGTCTAACTTTACACTTTTAAAATTATTGATTGCCAATTTATTCAAAATATACACAAAAGGGGAGGCACGACATTCTCTTTAGTCTTTTTTTATAAGTCTCTTTCTCAAAACTGCTTTGGAAGACCACCCCCCCCCCCCCCAAAAGGTTTCAAGAAGACCCAAAACCTGCTCAAATCTCTCTCGTTGGCATGCTGGGTGCAGCATCACTGTCTTCCAGGCCTCTCCTTCCAGTGTACTGAGTGCTAATTCTGCTTTTAGATGCAGGGAAATATTACACAATCAAGCAACCCCTTCAAGTCTTTCCTTCCAGCTTTCTAGCAAATATTGCCCCCATTGAACTTGGGTGGGTGGCTTGACAGTGCAGATACTGGAACTGTGGACAAGGCACCGACGAGGAGGAAGTAACTTTGTCAGTTGCCATATCTGTCTCTATCCTGCAGAACTACGCCAGATGTGAAATTGCAGGCTCACAACAAATAGGAGTTCAACTAAGCTTTAAGTGAACTTTACTGAAGGTTTTAGTTAGGTACAAAATTGCCAATACAATGTAGTAATAACAGAAGGTAAAAATAACAGTAATATCAGTATGCTGTTTAAGTCACTCAGCAGTGATGGCAGTCTCTCTTTGGTAGCACACCTGTGGGATGTGAGACTCCCTTTCTGTCCACACCTATCCCTCACCTGCTGGCTTTCTTTTTCGGCACTCAGAAAACCCCTCACTAGCTAGACTATACAGCTCTCAGAGGACTCACTTTCTGTCTAGAGTAGCACAGCACCACACACTCTTGTCTTGCTCCAACCTCTCTCTCCTCTAAACTCACTCCTCTTCCTGTTTCACAGGCCTTTCTCCTCTCATCTCTCTGGTTTTCTCTTTCCTCTGTTTCTTCTGGTGTCATCTACTGAACAAGAGGTCACACAGCAGACCCTTGTTACAAACTCACAATACACTTTCACCACAGATTCTGCCAACAGCTCATAAACCACATGGTGTCAAATATACCGCCACCCTACGCCCGAAAATTAATAATCATCTTTTTTTGCAACTGATAAATTACTCCTTTTACCTATGGCAGCAACAAGGGATATGTGTATAAACAGCCTATTGCTGTCTATACATGCCCACCAGGCCAGCGCACCACACGTAACTTTATGAGCTACACTCAACTGACATTGAAAGTAGGAAGTGCTCATTATAAAGCAAATTGATGTTATGTATTTCCTCCTTTTCTCAGTTAAGTGTGACTCCTAACCACTACTCAAAGTTGAATTGACTCACAGGAAAAAAAGTATATACAGGTACATGAGGACCAGCCTTATAGTGAGGCCAACTAAACAAGCTCCCACTCACCTAGTACTTGTAGAATAGTGTCTCTGATTAATGTGTCTTTATCATTTACAACCTCACACATGTACATCCCTCCATCAGATATCTCAGTATTACTGATACTCAGAGATAAATTGTCACTTCTCATCCTTGCACTGCCGGAGCTGTATGAGGTCTTTGTATTGTCATCCTCTATCTGATATGATGTTACACATGATGTTTTATATAGATGAAGCTTCCATACGACATGTAATAACGTGTCTCCGGGATCAGCCTCACACTGCAGAACCACAGGCCGGCCGCGTATCATCGTCACCACATCTGAGAGTCAGAAAACAATGTAAATGAGTTAAAACCATGGTCACCCCTTATCTCCTTATCTAGATATAGTCATTTAGGGCGACATGTATGATCTAGGCGCATAGAGGCCAGTTCTAAATCGATGTAAAGCAATGTAGAATGCGCAGAAGTTAAACCCTTTTTTTGGGTCATAAATTGGATTTCTCCCCGTTCCCCTTTTTTTTTTTTCATATTTATTTTTTTTTTTTTTTCTTTTTGGTCTTATTTTTTA
>JAODAL010066356.1:0-17797 GCA_025379985.1 Phyllomedusa bahiana | reverse complement strand
CTGGATGATTTACCAAGTGGGCTAAATTAAAAAACAATCTAGTGCATTTTCTAATAATAACTTAGTATTACATTATGATAAATTATTTGGATACCTGTATGATTCTTTGTTGGTTATAACAATTGTTAAGTTATTTGGATGTATGGGTATATGGGTGTGACACAGGTGGCAACATTCTGTGACCAAGAACCCATTTCAGGTTCGTAAGCAAGTGGCTTAGATTACTGTATGATGTCTTACACTTTATGCTGCTTTTAACCAGAATTAAATAAAGAAACACTGGTTTTATACAAGCACCTGGGTATTCAAATTTATTGTTTATTTGGGTGTGCATCCTTTTGTCTATAGTGTGACTGCTTTCTTTATTTTTTTATATAAGATTATTATATAAGACTAATAGAAAAGTTAGTGTAGAAACCAAAATAAAGCTCCGATCATGAATTTGGTATAGACTTACAACATTGGGATAGGATCAGCAAAATAATGTGGAAACGTTCAAAAATTTTAAGTTACAGTTTCTCTTACAGAGAGACAGGAAAAAAAAATGCCTAATGTAAATGAATATCCCATTGTCTGAATCATCTGTACGGCACAGTGGGCAACTAAATGTTGCATATGGGCAGATGCCATATTTTTATGTATTAAAGGAGTATTTAGACGCATTAAATTAGTGGAAACTAAGCTTACTTTCCTTTTGACATAATGGAATTAAAGTTTAATCCCGATATATGTATATTATATATATATATATATATATATATATATATATATATATATATAATTTAAATAAGAAATATTAATGAAAATAAATATAATGAGAATAGCACATCACATCACCTGTAAACATGCTGCTTTAAGACCTATACTAGCAAGAAACAGCTTCAGTACCCAATCAGCAACCTTTCAGAGAACAGCAGAGATGAAAAATTCTTCAATACACAGTAAGTAGCATTAAAACAGTTGGAAGGCTTGAACAACAACTGTAACTAACAATTTAATGGCTTAGAACACCATGGAAGAAGGGAGAAAGTCAAAGATGATACAAGCCTAACAGCTGGAAAATGAGATACAAATTACTTTACAAGCTACACAAAGTATGCCTTCAACCTGCCAACCCCTGCTACTATATTATTAGAAAACTGACAAAAAAAGTATAGTTGAAAGTGCATACTAAGTCATTTTTCTCTCTACTTCTTAAATTTAATAGCGAGAAAAACTTGTATTTAAATAAAGATTAGTTATTTCTTTAGGTCTAATTTCTATGGTATGTACTTATCTGCAGAAAAAAAATCTGAAACAGAAGTCGGACAATTACAGTCTTTTGCAATGCAATCATTTTTGCCCTCAGAGTGGGTTCATACAGGCCAGTAATGTTGCAGCAGTGGGAACATACAAGGAAGATACAACTTTCATGCAGATGCTGCCCTTGGTCAGATTCAAACTCTGGCAGGGGCGCTACAAGGAAACAGGAAACTGTTAGTGGCTAGGAGATGATTTTAAGGACCTGTGTCTCCTTCTCTGGTATGTAGACCCAAAGTTTACATAAAAAGGAGACCATAAATCTGGAATCACACATGTAGTTTTTGATCCTGTTTAACCCCTTAACGCTGCGGCCAGTTTTGACCTCTAGGACAGACCCCCATTTTTTTTAAACTGATGTATGTCATTTCATGTGAACATAACTTTTTGATTATTTTGCCTATCCATTTGATCTAAAGAGTGCTCTCTCTTTTTACACATTGTGCTTTAAATTAGGAATACATTTTGGTAAATTCCGTTTTTTTTTTATATGCGAAAAATTTCAAAATGATGTGAAAATATTGAAAAAATTGCCATTTTCAAAATTTCTGCTTGTAAGACAAATAGTTGTACCACAAAATATAGATTATAACTAGCACCTACCATATGTCTACTTTATGTTTATATCATTTTTAAAATGTCTTTTTATTTTTTTAAGACAGAGGAGGTTAAAGTTAGAAGTAATTTTAAACAATTTCAAGAAATTTTTGCAACACCGATTCTTTTTCAGTGACCACTCCACTTCTGATGTTGCTTTGAGGGGCCCCGTATGTTTTTAAACCCCCCCCTTAATGGTCCCTCAAAAAAACTATACCCTTAAAATATTACACAATTTTTTTTCCAATCCCCGTGTACCCCATTTGTGGGTGTTTAAAAAACATTTGAGCACTGGCGTATGAAAAAAGGGATGGTGCCTATTGACTTTTTGGAAAACAAATTTTGGGGGGTGCCATTCGACACTTTTTTTAAATTGGGTTATTGCCCTTTAAAAATTTAATCGCCCACAAAGTAAAACTAACATTACTTAAAACTGTGGTACGTAAAAAAAAAAAAAACACAAACCCGGTTGCGTTTTTCTTCATTTGCCCCCAAAACAAATTTAGGGCGACAAATAATTTTCCCCTTTAAAATGGTAGCAATAAAAACATCAACTCATTACACACTAAAAAGCACCTGCACAGAGACAAGTAAAAAGGTGTAGCTCTCAGGCTATTGTGATGTAAAAATTGTGTTTTCTTTTTTTTTCTTATTTTGTAAAAGCAGGAAAACATAAAACATAAACAAATTGGGTATTGCTATAATGATTTCGACTTGTGAAAAATTTAAACATGTCTTTTTTACCGAAAGTGCCCGCTGTAAAAAAAAAACCCAGGATTGATGGTTTTTTGTCCACCCTGCCCTTCAAAATTTTTGAAAAAAAACGTCATGCCATTTGAACCCTATGTAGTCCCAAAAAAAAAAGAAAACTTATCTTACAAAAAAAAACCCCTTGGCAAGAAAAAGCTTATTGCTGACGTAATTGCGGGGGGGATTTCGCCCGCATTCGCGGGGCAACAGGCAGGGGGGCGGGGGGGGGGAAGAACGGAATCCAAGTTTCTATGAGAACGGGGGATTACCGTATTATGGGAGGATTGGAGCCGTATGCGCAAAAAATACGGCGCACGTACGGCCCAATCAGTCCCAGAATAAGTCGTGTGAACGAGGCCTTAAACAGCTCTGTAAACAGAAACATAAGAAAGTTATGGCTATCAGACTATGATATATAAACACAATTTTTTACAGATGCGCTTTTGTTGTGCAAAAGTAGTAAAACATAAAAAACGGTATAAAATTGATATTGTTGTAGTCACAGTGACCCACATAGTGAAGTTATTTTGTCATTTGTACCACATAGCGAAATGCTATAAAAATTAAAACAATGGTGGAATAGCTTTTTTTCCATTTTCACATCCCAATGCTAAAAATCAAACCTGTGGAACACGTGTGGGTCTTTGGCAAGCATTTTATGTTGCTTCGCTGCATCATGTGAGGCCTTACAAGTTCATGGTAAAAGTCCTTCAAGAATAGGCATCTCTTGTCTCTCCTCTTATCATGTTTAGCGAGTTTCAGTATAAACAATGTAGGAATTTTATACATCAAGTACATTTGAAAATATGACTAAAGGCCAACATTTTGTTTTATTTAATTTTTCCATGTTTTGTATGAAATATATATATCGCTGCCGTGTTGACAAGATTATTACTGTTTATCATGACATTGGGACATCTGGTAACATGGCACTTGTTATATTCCCTTTCCCTCACACCTTTTCCTCCCCACCCTTTTTCATTTACATACTGTTCTACCGTATTCTGTATTGTTGATGAAACTTCACAAGGATCTTTGGCTGAAAACATCATAGTCAGACATTGTTGGCACCAAAATCACTGTATACCACTGTAATAGATATTTCATTAAAGGAGTTGTCTCACCATGCTGTTTTACAGAACCACAGACAGTTTCAGACTCACACTTCCTGTTTAGGATATGGACTGGTCTACAGTAGTGATTGGCATTTTGGCTCTGCTATTCCTAGCTTATCCTGTTAGAGGGAGATGAGTGCAGGAGGTTTGTAAACTGTAGTGAATAAGGCTAAAGAGCTCTAAAGGGTTAAAGCTTGTCAGTAGGTAATGTAAACAAACCCACATCTGTCAGGTAAGAAACACAGCAGGGAGTGATGTCACCATTCTGACCACTACTGGTACATTGTGAGCAGAGAGAGGTGGCCAATAACTAGAGAAGCTTGTGTGGAAAAGCAGAAGATCTGCTCTTTAGATTATGTTTATAGTGCATCGGGCAAAAAAGGTCTGAACGCGGATGTTTTTATCCGATGCAGGTTGCGGTTTTTGTCACGTTTTGTACAAAAACCGTGGTCGTTTTACGTTTGGTTTGGTATTCATACAATGTTGTGTTTTAGTATGACACGCATATGACTGCCGCCGCTCATAGAATCGCTTCACTATAAAATTCCCTGGGCACTTAAGAGGGCAAAACTGACCAAAAAACTGAAGCGGGATTGTAGCCTGATAAGGTCATGGCAGCGCCAGCTGGAAAAATAAAAGCAACATCAGTGACAGAGTGTGGAGGTGACGGCAGCAGCCACAGCAGCATGAGGTCAGAGAGTGGCACTATTACATTCTGGAGGTGGCAAAAACAGGAGTAGGCCACAGAGTGGCACAATGACAGAGTGTTTAGGGCACGGCAGGAGTAACAGCAGCAGCATGAGGTCAGACAGTGGCACAATGACAGAGTGTGTAGGTCACGGCAGCAGCCACAGCAGCAGCATGAGGTCAGAAAGTGGTGCAATGACATTCTGGAGGTGGCAAAAACAGGAGTAGGCCACAGAGTGGCACAATAACACAGTGTGGAGGGCACGGCAGCAGCCACAGCAGCAGCATGAGGTCAGAAAATGGCACAATGACATTCTGGAGGTGGCAAAAATAGGAGTAGGCCACAGATTGGCACAATGACAGAGAGTGTAGGTCACGGCAGCGGCCACAGCAGCAGCATGAGGTCAGACAGTGGCACAATGACAGAGTGTGTAGTTCACGGAAGCAGCCACAGCAGCAGCATCAGGTCAGAGAGTGGCGCAATGACATTCTGGAGGTGTCAAAAACAGGAGTAGGCCACAGAGTGGCACAATAACACAGAGTGGAGGGCATGGCAGCAGCCACAGCAGCAGCATGAGGTCAGACAGTGGCACAATGACATTCTGGAGGTGGCAAAAAAGGAGTAGGCCACAGAGTGGCACAATGACAGAGTGTGAAGGTGACGGCAGGAGCAACAGCATGAGGTCAGAGAGTGGTACAATGACAGAGTGTGGAAGTCACGGCAGTAGCATCAACAGCAGCATGATGTCAGAGAGTGCCACAATGAAAGGGTGTGAAGGTGACCGCAGCAGCAACAACAGCAGCAACTGCATTAGTTCAGAGAGTGGCTCAATGACACATTGTGGAGGTCACGGAACCAGCAACAGCAGCATGAGGACATAGAGTGACACAATGACAGAGTGTGGTAGTGGGTGGCAATGCCAGTCCCTGGTAAGATGGTGGTAGGCAGATGGAGAAAATTCACAGATGTGTGGCTCAGGCGTGGGGCCCATCAGAATAGGGCTGAGGCAGGTGTTTAAACCAAACTATTTTAAAAGTTTGGGGGTGGGCGTCATGGCTGATGTAATCTGAGCCTAAGGCTTTGGGGGGGGGAAAACCCTGGCGATCCCCTGATTATCTTGACAAAGGTCGGTCGTTCCACATTTCCGTGGACAAGGGGGTTCTCCTTGGGGAAAACGATGGCCCCGCCGCATGAACACCCATTGGGCCAACTACGGGCCGAGCGGGAAGTTCTCCACTCCCAAATCTCAATTTGGGTCACACATCCAGTTTGGCTCCCGTGTAGTCCACGGATTTTCTAATGGGGGGGCAGAGTGCTGCCCAAGTAGGCCCCCACCTGTTGGTTAGGGCCCTCCCCGTCCGCTGTGCTGCGTGGCGATCCCTCCTCCTGGGCGGGTGAAGGAAGTGCTCATCAGTGACTCCAACTTAGGTTGCGGATGGAGTGGTACTGCCCTACCCCCACCTTCCCAGAACCCGCACAGTAGAGTGAGCGTGAAGAACCCCTTTTAACCTGTCAGAGGGGGACGATGTCGCACATAGCAGCGGCCAATGACTGGGGGAGGATTTCCCTAAAGTATTTGTTTTTGTTTCCCTTCAGCACTGGGAAAAAAGGTCCCATTTTGGACCGGTTTGAGGGTAAAAGGGGTGGAGCCCCCAAAGCATCCATCTGCCGGAATGGTGAAAATTTGGCGTCACAGCAGGGGGAAAACAGCATTCCGGGGATCTCACAAATGAATCCCAGGGCTCCCCGCCTCCCTCTCCATGATACTGTCACAGTGCTTGGGGTCATTCCCCGTCTTCCCTCTCCATCTACCCCCTCCGGCTCCTGCCCTCCCCCTCTTGTCACCTGGGTAAAAATCCACCCTTTCCAGACAATGCTTCTGCCCAATGTTCCCCCTCCCGTTTTAGTCCCCCGGATCATGTGGCGTGAGATTAGTCGCCCCGTCTCCAGTCCCCCGCCCCGACAGTTTTTTTAGCATCTGTTCCAGGACTGAAGCAGTGGAAGCTTTATTCATCCCCTATCCTGGGGACTGACAAATAGTTGCCTATCGAATGGCCTCAGAAACGGCGCGTCACGCATGAGCTCCCTGGCAACATCAAAGTTACAAGGGGGTACTCTGTCGCCTGATCATCAAAAAATCGTTTAAAGGGCCCTTTCTCGGGTTTTACGTCGGTCCAAAAATTGCAGGGGTGGAAAACCAACGGTGGAAAAATCGCATTCAGAGGTATTTTGGGGGAGGCCGTTCTGCCCCGCAATCGAGGGGGGTGTCCGGCTTGTAGATTGGGTGAAGTCTGACAGTTTTTTCCCCCTTTTCAGAATGTTCTGAAGTTCCCTGGAAGATTCAGGAACCTTTTCCAACCAGATTGAACACTGCGCCATCAGGGCACATGGACCTTCCCTCCTCGGGTGCAGCGCGGGGCACCATGTTCCTCCCATTTTCCGTCCCATGTTCAATTTGAGTTGGCCGGAGAAAAAACACACATCGATTTCTTGCTGCAGAAGGGAGCAGTTTCCCCCCGTGTGATTGTTGGGCCGAGGCAAACCCGGTGTAGAACTGCTGACCCCCGTGTGCCCTACACTGTGGTATGTGGGGCGTACTTGTGGAGGGTGAATGATGGGGAGGAGGGGGGGCGGATATTGGGCAGGGGGCCCCATTTTTCAAAAATGGAGGAGAAAAAGGCGTCCCTGTCCAAGGTTTTTTGGGGTGCCTGGGCGGAAGCACATTCCCATGGGCGTAAAGGACATGTATGGCCCCGACCATAGTTACAGCTCCAGACGTCCGCGCTGGTGGACCCTTTGGAAAAAAACCGATTAGCTGAAGGATGGCCATTTCTTTCTACATTTTATGAAGTGCGGGATGCTTTTTTAAAGAAAATTTCGGTTTGGAAATCCCATCTCGGCTCGGCACAAGCCATTTTTCTTGAAGGGGCAGAGTCCCCATTTGGAAAGGTAGGGGGTGCAGTCCAACAACGGACAGGAGCACGGTCCTTCTGATTAGGGGGGTTGGCGCTAAGTTTTTTCTTTGCAAACGCTGCTGAACGACTGCTGGCGTCTGAGTAGCGAGGGGCAGGGCATCTGGACGGGTGAGATGGCAAAGAGAAACGCTCCCTTTTGCAGACGTGGTGGAGCCTTGACTGGCTTCAATGGCATGCGTGCCACTGGGCGCTGCTGTGATGTTGCTGCGGCGGCAGGTTTGGACCCCCACATCGAGCCACGTTTCTCCCAGGCCACCGGATGGTGACGCTGCATGTGTTGACGCGGGGCCCATGGTTTGCCAACGTTAGCCCCCTGGCCACGCTTCACTTTCTGCCCTCAGATTCTACACATACCCATATTCGGCTCCTCCGGTGTCTTAGCAAAGAACTACCGAGTATCTGATTTTACCGCCAACGCTCCGCACTGAGTGACTACTGCTGCCGCTGCCTCGCTGAGCCCCTGTGCCGCTACTTTCTTGGACCTGCGAAGCGGGTTTTCTTATCCGTGGCTGCTTGGCTCCCGACCTCACACTGCTGCTACCCTGCTGACTCACGGCCACACAATCCACTTGCTGCAACTTGCTGGCTGTGCCGCTGCCTGACGCACAAGCTGACGCCCTCTTCTCCTGACGATGATGAAGCCCTTGCTTCACCCGGCTCCCAAGTGTGGTCGGTACTTTCATCATCAATTTGTGGTTTCATCGTCACTGCTGTCCTACCCACCGGTTTTGGGTTTATGCAGAGGCTGACCCCCACAACATGACCCCCCATGCCACTCTCCAAAATCTATACTTTGCTGCCTACTGCAAGAAGCAGGGGATATTGGCCCCATTTCTTCGCTGCCAAGTAGACAGCTGGCAGGCAGGCAGGCTTTTGAAAGGAGAGTGGATAATTGTGCAGCCCAGACTCTGCTTTGACCCTGCATTGAAATGGGTTTTTATTAACAGTTTTTAGCCAGTTTTTGGTGAAATATTAGCTTTGTATTTTGTGCACCCTGTACTATATTAGGATACAGATCTTTTCAAAGTAACGCAGGTGTATTTGATAGGTGCAAAACTCACTTTTTATTATATGCACACGATTTAATTAGGTTTTTTTTTTCACTTTGGCGCAGCTCAGTTTTGTTTAAAGACCCACTTTGTTCTTTCAATAGGATACAGAACTTTTCTAGTCACGAAGGTGTATTTTATAGGTGCAAAAAACACGTATTATTATCCGTACACAATTTAGTTAATTTTTTTTTCACTTTGGCGCAGCCCAGCTTTGTTCAAAGACCCATTTTTTACTTACAATAGGATACAGAACTTTTCTAGTCACTGCAGGTGTAGTTATAGGTGCAGAAACCACGTTTTATTATCCGTACACAATTTAATTCGGTTTAGTTCACTTTGGCGCAGGCCATTTTTGTTAAAACACCCATTTTGTACGGATATTACCATACAGAAATTTGTTAGTAATGCAGGTGTATTTATAGGTGGCAAAAACCACCTATTATTAACAGTACACAATTTAATTACGTGTTTTTCACTTTGGCGGAGCCCAGCTTTGTTTAAAGACCCATTTTTTACGTACAATAGGATACAGAACTTTTCTAGTCACTGCAGGTGTATTTATAGGTGCAAAAAACACGTTTTATTATCCGTACACAACGTAATTAGGTTTAGTTTACTTTGGCGCAGGCCATATTTGTTAAAAGACCCATCTTGTACGGATTTTTACCATACAGAAATTTGCTAGTATTTACAGTTGTATTTCATAGGTGCAAAAACCCCCTATTATTAACAGTACAAAATTTTAAATTTCCCCGTGTTTTTCACTTTGGCGCAGCCCAGCTTTGTTAAAAAGCCCTATTTTTGTACTCACAATAGCATACAGAACTTTTCTAGTCACCGCAGGTGTATTTATAGGTGCAAAAACCACGTTTTATTATCTGTACACAATTTAATTATTTTTTTTTCACTTTGACACAGCCCAGCTTTGTTCAAAGACCCATTTTTTACTTACAATAGGATACAGAACTTTTCTAGTCACTGCAGGTGTATTTTATAGGTGCAAAAAACCACGTTTTATTAATCCGTACCAATTTAATTAGGTTTAGTTCACTTTGGCGCAGGCCATTTTTTGTTTAAAAGACCATCTTGTACGGATATTACCATACAGAAATTTGCTAGTAATTGCAGGTGTATTTCTAGGTGCAAAAAAACACCTTTTATTATCCTTTATTACATTTCAAATAGTTGTTTTTTTTACTTTTGTGCGGCCCATTTTTTGTTCATAGAGCCACCTTGTACTTAATTTGAATACTAAATTTTGTAGTTACTGTTGGTGTAATTTTATTGGTGCAAAAACCACCGTTTGTTATCCGTATAACTTTAAATATCTGTATTGCACGTGGTGCGGCCCTAGTTTTTTTCAAATAGCCACGTTGTAAGACAATCTGATAGAAAAATTTTCTAGCAACTGTTTGTCATTGCCGCAAAAAAATGCAATTTCTCATCCGTGTAACTTCTGAATAGTTTTATTGCGCTCGTTGAATCTCAGTTATGCGCAGATAGCGTACTTGTATGATAGTTTGTTGAAAAACTATAATTCTAGTCCTACTGGGCAGTTGTAAATCCCTGGGACTGAAAGAAAAAACATTTCAGTTTTTTAATCCTAGTTGGCTGTAGGAAATTAGAGGGATTTAAGAATAGCTTTTGATTTGCCGTCTTTTTAAAAAGAGACTTTCAAAAACTCTTCCATACCTTCTTATTTTTTTTTTAACATGAGTAACTTTACTTCAACAGAACTGATATAATAATACAAGTGGGCACCGCCCGGCGGCATGGTGCCCGGATAAATAACAAAATATGACAGAATAAAATCTTTTCAAAATTTTACATAACATGAAAAGTGAAACCAGCAACCACAAGGGTTAAAGCAGCCAGTCCCGTGCCCACTGAATTTCCATGTGGGCTCCTAGGGGTAGACACATCCTGGACCATGTGGCCCCATCACAGTGCCCTCTATTTGGTCTTCTTGGCCTCAGGGATCCCGAAATGGGGTCTGGTACACTGAGGTGTAGGTGTCCTTTGGTCAGAGGGCAGAATTGCTGGTGTGGGCCCTTATCCCTGCTGCCCCACACTGGGGGCAGGTGTAACTGCTCAGAATTGGGCACACCACCTTGCCAGTCAAGTCCTTCAGGCGGTGGGCAGTGTAGAAGCTACGGGCCTCCCCATTGTGCTTGCAGAAGGAGCAGTGGGTAAAGTCAGTCCCCCTTGGAGGGGTCAGGGTCGCTGCGTTTGGGTCCTGGGGCTCCAGGTGGCAGGGGGTGACTTCTGTCCCTCTTGTCTCTGCGGTAGACATCTTTTGCTGGAGCTGGCTTGGCATGTATCTGGCCTGGGGCTAAGGTGCCAGGATCTGCAGATGCTCCTTGGTTTCTGGCACCATCGTGGTTGCTCCTCAGGATGGCATGAGGCTGGCATTGAGGCCCAGGTAATCTCTCCACATGTCAAAAGTCATCCTGGATCTTGTCTGCTGCTCTGGCGTCCCTTCCATACCTTCTTAAATTTTAAATATCATTAAATTTAATTTAATTTAAATTTAAAATTTTAAATAGCTAGCATTCCTTGTAGTGAGACAACCCATTTAATACAATAAAAAAAAAAAAGAGAAACAAAGATGTGGTGGGATTCCATCCTATTTTAAAAATGTATTTTCTAGAATTAAACTACTAAAAAACTTGCATGTACAAAATAGCTGATACAAATATTCCTCTGAATTGTACAAGGGAGGTACAGGAAGACTTGAACAGATGTAGGCTACCCAGGACAGGTGGACAGGTATAGTCAATGTCCAGTTCAACTAAAATGGTGGTTAAGACTCCTTTTTCAGGCACTTTTTAATCTGTGGGTCACACAGGTTTAATGGTCATACTGTGGTACAGAAACGGTATAGTCATATGTCCAGTTCAACTAAAATGGTGGTTGAAAGACTCCTTTTTCATGTACTTTTTAATCTGTGGGTCAGACAGGTTTAATGGTCATACTGTGGTCCAGGACAGGCATAGTCAATGTCCAGTTCAACTAAAATGGTGGTTCAAAGACTCCTTTTTCCGACACTTTTTTAATCTGGGGGTCAGATAGGTTTAAGGGTCATGCTGCGTTCCAGGACAGGGATAGTCAATGTTCAGTTCAAGTAAAATGATGGTTCAAATAATATTGCCTTCTGGCACTTTTTAGTTTGTGGGTCATGCAGGTTTAAGGGTTATGCTGTGGAACAAGACAGGGCTAGGGAATGGTCTGTAATTTTCTTTCTGTGGCTTTTATAACCTAAGTGTGTTGCCTAAGATGTAGCACATATCCATTTGACTGTTGTGGATGTTAATTCCGGCTTCTCCAGCCCTGTTTGGGTGTAAGAATGAAGGTGTTCATTAATGGTCCCCCTGTAATAGGGCCCCCTTGTTGGTATTGACCCCCCCAGTAATAGGGCCCCCTTGTAGGTATAGACCCCCCCAGTAATAGGGCCCCATTGTAGGTATAGACCCCCCCAGTAATAGGGCCCCTTTGTAGGTATAGTCCCCCCAGTAATAGGCCCCCTTGTAGGTATAGACCCCCGAGTAATAGGGCCCCCTTTTAGGTATAGACCCCCCCCAGTAATAGGCCCCCTTGTTGGTTTATAGACCCCCCCCCCCAGTAATAGGGCCCCCTTGTAGGTATAGACCCCCCAGTAATAGGGCCCCCTTTTAAATATAGACCCCGCCAGTAATAGGGCCCCATGTAGGTATAGACCCCCCCCAGTAATAGGGCCCCCTTGTAGGTATAGACCCCCCAGTAATAGACCCCCCTTGTAGGTATAGACCCCCCCCCGTAATAGGGCCCCCTTGTAGGTATATACCCCCCCAGTAATAGGGCCCCCTTGTAGGTATAGACCCCCCCCCCCAGTAATAGGGCCCCCTTGTAGGTATAGACCCCCCCAGTAATAGGGCCCCCTTGTAGGTATAGCCCCCCCCAGTAATAGGGCCCCCTTGTAGGTATAGTCCCCCCCAGTAATAGGGCCCCCTTGTAGGTATAGACCCCCCATTAATAGGGCCCCCTTGTAGGTATAGACCCCCCACCCCAGTAATAGGGCCCCCTTGTAGGTATAGACCCCCCAGTAATAGAGCCCCCTTGTAGGTATAGACCCCCCCCCCAGTAATAGGGCCCCCTTGTAGGTATAGACCCCCCCCCAGTAATAGGGCCCCCAGTAATAGGTCCGCCCCCCATAGCTTATTACTTACCTGGCCGCGCTCCCCCAGCGTCTCCGTCTCCTTCCGGAAGCTTGGCAGGCGGCGCGGTGACATCACTTCCGCCGCGCCGCCTGCAGAGCTAGGTACGGCAGGGGCAGCGAGTGCACAGCTGTCCCTGCCCCGCGGTTCATCTTAATTGTATGCCCATTGCACGGACGTGCATACAATTAAGAGAGCCTCTGTGAAGCAAGGGGGCGGAGCCTGCCGCCGGCCTGCGCCCCCCCACCC
This sequence comes from Phyllomedusa bahiana, assembly GCA_025379985.1. NCBI lineage: Eukaryota > Metazoa > Chordata > Amphibia > Anura > Hylidae > Phyllomedusa > Phyllomedusa bahiana. Next base: position 4,879 of record JAODAL010066356.1, on the reverse strand, counting down.
GCCCGGCTTCACAGACCGGCCCCGCTGCTCTGCACCCGCCGCAGTGAACTGTTGTGTTCACTGCCGGCGGGCCCAGGAGCAGCATCACAGGGGTAGCAGAGGTGATAGCAGCTGCCGCGGGGCCCCCCCAAGCCACCGGGCCCCGTAGCAGCTGCTACCCCTGCTACCCCGGTAGTTACGCCCCTGCTGTGAGCGTTCCTGATCTGAGGCCTGATAGGACCTGCTGTGGCAGCATGTGGTGAGACTCAGCCATCTTTATTCAGTCTGTGCCTGTCTAACGTGCCTTGGCTGGGCATTGCAGGGCTGTTCTAATTTAGCAGAAACCCAGAGATCTCCTCTACCTGAACCCTGTCCTCACCTTAGCTGCTGGTGCCACTTCACTATGTGGCCTCCAGTCTCATTACTATAAGCATTGTCTGTTTAGGGGTCTGGATGTAATTGCAGACTCCTGCTGATAAGCCTTTGTTCTCCCTCTGATAGTGAGAAGGAGCTAGATACTGCAACTTAACCCCTCGTGAGCAGTGAAAAATCTGCCAGGAGACTGAGACCCTAGATGCGGGGTGTTAGCTTTCAGCTTCTCTCCAAGTTGACAGTGGAGGCCTGACCTGGACTGACTGCATCACTGCACATATCACCCTGCTCACTTTTCTACAGCTTTCCTGGAGCCTCCGGTGAATCCATAGTACCCCAGCTATTTTGCACATTTATACGCACCTCCTATTCCTGCCTCCTGCCCTGCTGCTGCAGGATTCTGACCCCTTGCATTACTTGGGGCATAATTAAAGCTCATAAATTTGTGGGAAGTTTATTCCAAGTTTTGGTCTATACCATCTTTCTTGGAGTAGTCTGTTGTCCCTTTACTCTCCACTGGTCTGAGGAAGTTCAGGGGTCTCTTGAATTCTTGATCACTGCGGATTTCCTTTTCAGCAATAGAGTGCACCCATTGCACGTTCGCTATCCATTTGAAGCCTTCGAATTAGAAAGAAAAAGTTTCTACCAGAAGGGGCCTGCAGTTCCGACCCTGCTCTCCCACCTCTTCTTCCAGAGCGGAGTCTATTGACCTTGAACATCAAGACCAAGATCTTGCAGACAATCAACCACTTAGAGTCTCCACACTTCATCAACTATTCTCTTCCTTTAGAACCACCTTGCATTCTGATCTGTAGCAAATGATGTTTGATTTAAAACAAGATTTCCAATCGTTTGCTTCCCGATGTGACGACATTAAAACAAAATTCTCCGAATTTGCAACCTCCCATAATAACCTCACTGACACAAATGCTGCTTTGGAGGATGAAGTGCAGAGATTAACAGATAAGGTGAATGATCTTGAGGACAGATCTCGCCGGAACAACATCAGAATCAGAGGTATTCCTGATCTACTAAACCAGTATCTCTCTGACCTTATGGCGGTAGTCCTGCCGAAATGCTCACCTCAGGATCTTATAATTGATCGAAACCCTGCAATCACCAAACCTAAAAATCTGTCTTCCCAAACACCTAGAGATATCATTGCACGGATTCATTTTTACAGCGTCAAGGACGACTTCCTCAGAGCTCTTCAAAAAGCCTCTGAGCTCCCGGGCCTTTTTCACTCCATTTCAATTTTCCCTGACCTTTCAGCAATTATTATGTTAAAGTGAAAGGAATTCCAGGCCCATACAAGAATCCTAAGGGATAAAGAAATCTCCTACAGATGGGACATTCCAGTAAAGCTCATCATCACCAAAGACGGCTCTCATCATATTTGCTTCAATCCCCAGGAAACCCGACTTCTACTAAAGAGTTGGAACTTTCTCTCTTCTTCAGACACTACTCCTGTCTCCAAAACTCAGTCTCAACCCAAAATGATCACCCCGCTCTGGTCAGATAAGACATCCAAGTCAGGATCAAAACTGCTCAATTGATATTCTCCGTATCTTTCTGTGACTTTGCCTCGTCAGGAGTCTCCGGTGTTTTCCTCTACTTCCTGCAGGTTCAAGACAGGACTTGCCTCTCTTGCTTTCCCTTATGAGAAATTGCTAGAAAATTTCTTATCTGTTCTTCTGGCTTTGTTTTAGCAATGTTCTTTTTTTGTTGTTTTGCTTGTAATGTTACTTGCATTTCCATTACCAATGTTGATTTTTCATTTCTGTTCCTCTTTGAGTCAGATAACAAATACCCTTTGATAGTAGATCAATCTCAGATGTTTTCTACAATGCCTATATTCTTAACCTACTAGAATGGTATTCCCGCCTCTCTTACTAAAAACTAAATAAGTCCAAATCCCCACTTTTAGCAATAAATTGCCCTGAATCTCTTACTTTACAACTAAAGCAATTCCACTTGTTATAGACTGATTCCTTTGTTTCCTATTTAGATATTAAACTCTTTCCTAACATTACAAAGACTATAGCAGCAAATTTGGAGGACCTTGAGATTACTCTGCAGTCAGAAATAACTAGATTACAGCAATTTCTCCTCTCATGGATGCCAAGAATCAACCTGTCTAAAATGCTTCGTTTGCCAAGATTCCTTTACATTGAGCGATCACTACCTTTCCTTTTCCCATCCCCACTAGTGAACAAACTCCAATTCTAAGTCTTAAAATTCATTTGGGGTGCTAAAGAGCCTCATTTTAAGAGGGACTATCTTTATAGACATAGTAAACTGGGAGGCCTATCTGTCCCAAATCTTCATAATTATAATGTAGAGGCAGTGCTCAAGCCAATATTTTACTTATGGAATAATCCAATGGCACACCATTGGTCATCAATAGAATGCCAATCAACTTTCCCATTTTCAGTGATGGATGGGCTTATTGCAGCGCTATTTAGTCACAGAATTTCACATTGCCTTAGCTTTGTCTAAATATATAGTGCCCCTTGAAAAGGTTTGGATACATAGGAACGACTGTTCTCTTTCTGTGTTGCACTATGTCTTTCCATCCCTCTCTATAGCTCAATGGATATCTAGTGGTATAGTCAAAATAGGAAATATGTATTCCAGTGATACTCTTAAATCCTTCAAAGACTTGAAACAAGAATTTGGTGTCTCACAAACTCAATTTTTTACTTACCTGCAACTTAGACACATTATTCACAGTTGGAACTGGCTTCCTAAACCAACAGCCAACTCCTTTCAAAATTTCCTATCTCATAAGAAAGGATATGATAAAGGCCTTTCATTAGCCTACACTACGCTTTCCTCTGAGCCGTTACTAAGCAAGCCCGACTATGCATTGAAGTGGGAAAGAGATTTAGGAACATCTTTCTTGCTGGAGGAGTGGATTGAGGCCTCTTGCTCTCCGCATAAATTATCTAGATGAATCACACAGAATTGTCTAAGAAATTGCACTTTAGATGGTATCTCTCCCCTAACCGCTTAGCGCATATGACTCTCAGATATTCCCAACTTTGTTGGAGGAACTGTGGTGCTCTGGGATCACTACTTCATATGTGGTGGGCCTGACCAACGATTAGAGAATTTTTGGTTGGAAGTGAAGAGACTCCTGTTAGAGATTAGAGGCCTTCCTTTTTCACTTACACCAGAATTAGCAATCCTAGATATCTCCTTAAATGCCTTTCCTCCTTGCTTTCAGACAGTAATTTTTTATGTGTTGATGGCGGCTAGGTCAGTAATTGCCTTCCATTGGAAGCAACCTACACCATTAGCAATTGCTGAGGTAATCAACAGAACGAATGTACAGTTTCATTCAGAGACGTGCTCAATCATTCTGCCACATTTAGAACCTCTCATGTGTGAAAACTGTCTAGGTCTAAAACTCACTTTGTTGCCCACAGGAACCAATCAGAGCGCCCCTTTCATTTTTCCAGAGCACCATATGAAATGAAAGGGGCGCTCTGATTGGTTCCTGTGGGCAACAAAGTGAGTTTTAGACCTAGACAGTTAGTTGAAGGGGAAGAAGGATTCCAGATGACAGTCCATAAACGGCACATCAATCAAAACAGGTATATACAAAACAAACACAAGTGCCTCCACATTACTATCAAATAATAGCATACACTGAACTATATAGGAAAAAAATCAGAAGTGCTTCTTAAACTCACCATAGGTTTCCATGCTATTTATATTTTGGCGCTGTTTGTGTAATTTTAGGTATTAAAGCTATAACACAGACCATGAAATTGGTTGTATTTCTGGGCAACAAACTAATTTTAATATACTGTATAATGAAAGAATAGATGACATTCAAGTTTATTTTATATGCAAATAAAGTTCAGAATGTTTTCCACAATGACCACTGTGATGCTACCGTACATTATAAACAGCTGCTGCCGCATTTCACTTCTGTGTTGCAGGCAGGGGCTTATTCTTCTTCACTGGCTATATTAGCATTTATCATGAATATTCCCTCTCTTATGTCTCCACGTTTTGTCTCATCTGATATGACTTCTAGTGACCTACATGATTCATTTATTTTGTATTGTGGAATAAATTCTGAACTTTATATGCATACAAAATCAACTTGAGTGCCATGGATTCTTCTGTTATATGTTCCTGAGCTTCCACGCCCTTCCACAAGACACTTATCACTTCTACTACAGACTGCTAAGTATACCTGATATAAAAAACTAAGTTTAGTAGTAAAGACCACAAATTGGAAGGTATGCTAGATGGTTGCTGATTATAGCAATAAGTCACATCTCTATTGTTTAACCATTTTATGTAAATTCATGCTGACGGTTGGGAAAAGGACTATTGCACAAGTTATTGTAATACTTATGTGACAATCTCAGAACAAATCTATTAGTTGTAAGTGACTGGATCAACAAAAATTCCTGCCCAATCACTGGACAAAGGATATTCTTATTAACATTCTACACTCTTGCTCCCCTTTAATCCATTCTCTAACTCCGCTGCCCGCTGATCACCTCTT
>JAODAL010066355.1:0-17798 GCA_025379985.1 Phyllomedusa bahiana | reverse complement strand
GTTACATTCGGGGGGGACACGGCTACAAGGGGGGGGAACTGGCTAAAGGGGAAAAGGGCTAGAGGGGAATGGCAAAAAAGGGGGGAAACTGGCTCGGGGGGAAAAAACTGGCTACAGGGGCAGCTGGTACGGGGGGGAAAAACATGCTAAAAAGGGGACACTGGCTACGGGGGGCACTGGAACAGGGAAAAACTGTACAGGGGGACACTGGCTACGGGGCAACTGGCTAAAAAGGGGAAACTATCATGGCAACGGGGAACGGGACTCAGGGGCAACTATCTTGTCAGGGGCAACTATCATGGTACGGGGGCTACTATTGGTTACGGGGTGTATTACATGGCTACGGGGAAACTAACAGGCTGCAGAGGAATATTGGCAAACAGGGGAACATCGTGTAGGGGGGCTCTGTCTGGTTACGGGGTGGGATTACTGCTACAGGGGGCAGTTATCTGGTAAAGGCATTGTTGGGACTTTATTTTACCCCCCTGGGCAATTTGCAAGGAACCCCCCCCCCAAAAATAGGCAATTCAAGCTCTCATTGAGAGCAAAGTAGTTACCTGGTGCAAGAGATTTGGGGCCCAAACCTTTAGAAATACTGCTGGCAAGCCCTATTGTAAAACCCCCATTGTATAGCGGATGCTAGTACACACCCTAACCCTTTTAATATCCCCCTTAGCCCCCGGAAAGAAATTATTTTTTGTTTTTTGTAAAAACAATTTTCCAAATGTTGATCCTTTTTGGGGAATATAAGGACAGAGAAACTTTGTTTTAGGGGCCAAATTTAATTAAAAAAATTAAAGGTTTTTTATCTTGCTTTGGGGAAAAATAGGGAAAAAAAAAGCTTCTAAAATTATCCATTCTTTGCCCTTCTGATATCTTCTTTTCCTACACTTGGGTTTAATTAATGAACATAATATTATTTAATTCTGCTCATCTGGCTTAGGGTCAAAGTGGGCAATTTCATTAACTGATTGACAGTCTTCTCTGTATGAGTTTACATACAAAGATAGCGGTCAGCAGTGTTGCTAGAATCGATGCAACACTGATTCAATCAAATTGTAAAAATTTGGGTTCGGGATGCAAGGTATGAATTGAACAAAGAAAGAGGTTAACTATGTAGAGGCGGCACTTTTACTTGTCTATGGGTGACTGTGACTGGAAGAACTGTGTTATAACCGGAAAGCTTACTACTGTCATATATTTACCATCTTGCCATGGAAGTAAAGAGGCTTAAGATGATTTGAAACCTGTTAAGCCATTGTCTCCTGCCTGCTTATTCTGCACTGCACATCAAGGGCAACTCACACATCAACACCACAGACAGTTGAGGAAAAGACCACCAATTGAGTGTGCCCTGGGGGAACAACTACCACCAACATTTGAAATGCTGACCCCTCTTCACTGTAGTTTTGCCTGGGTTGCATGAGAGGCTTGGGGAGCGAAAGCCACTGTGACACTAAGAAGCCATACTATTCCCATCCTCCCCACTGCTCCCCTGTCACACTACACTAATAGGTCAGTATCTCCCTCTTTTATGGTGGAACTGTGAGACAGCTATTAATCACATGGGTCCACATTGGTCCAATAATCCAATCCTTGCAGAAAGAATATATGCCATGATGAATTGCTGTGGTTTGAGAAGTCTGCTAGATGGATGCCTCTAATAATGCATCCCATTAGTGTGTATATTAGTGTGTATACACACACACTACCATTCAAAAGTTTCTGTTAAGCATGGTGGAGGTAATGTGATGCTCTGGGGTTGCTTTGGTGCTGGTAAAGTAGAAGATTTGTACAAGGTAAAAGGGTTTTGAATAAGGAAGGCTATCACTCCATTTTGTAAGTCATGCATACCCTGTGGACAGCGCTGATTGGAGCCAATTTCATCCTGCAACATGATTAATGACCCAAAGCACACTCCAAATGAGCAAGAATATTTAGGGAAGACAGGATGCAGCTGGTAGTCTATCTGATAATGAAGTGCCAGGCCGAGTCACCGATTCTCAGGCCCATTCGAGCTGTTGTGCAGCAGCTTGACCGAATAGTGCGCAGAAAGTGCCATCAAGCCCAATACATCTTTGTGGTGAGGGGCTTTGGGAAGCCATGGGGACATTCCTCCGTGTACCTCGGCAAAATTAACAGCGAGTATGCCAAAGGTCTTGCAATGCTGGAATTGTGCAAAGGGAGATTCTGTGACTAAAGCAGAGTTTGATGTAGCAAATTATTATTCAAATCAAAATCATTTTTTATAACCTTTGTAATGTTCTGGACGAGATTTCTATTTCATTTTGCAACTATTGAAAATAAAAGTATGAGGGAAAACAAATTGTCTGGGTCCGACCCCAAGCTTCGTTGATCGGTAGTGTCGTATACATATATTATATTATTTAATTTGTGTAGTCTAGAGCAGCACCTCCATTTCAGGTTCATGTATGCCAATAGGCTAACAGACTGAACCAGGATCTAATTCACATGCAAAAGAGAATACAGAAGATAATAAAATGTTTTCCATGAAAGAAAGTGCAACGTTTTATACTTCTCCGCCACAGTCTTTTTCAAGCCACTTTCTGGGCAGCTGAGGGCCCATGCTTCTGTTAATTAGCCCTTGGGGAAGAGGGGATTCCACATGGAACCAACTTCAAGTAGACGCGGGGTGCAAATGTCATATTCATGTAGGAAAGGCAAAGAGTCAATTAACTTATCTGCTCTACATAACTGATGAGACGATAATACTTAATTAATTGGGACCACAGGGAGCTTTACTTTCGGTCTGTCGGAGTAAAAACATATACATTATACTTGTATGTATACATTTATTATCACATGTTAAACATATACATTATTTACAATGGGACCTTGTAGGTGCTGTATGCCATCCATCACAGGCCTATAAAAAATTGCTTCGAAGCTATACTGGGTGGAGACATGCATTGTAACCCAGAGGATGGAAAGGCAATCCAGTGCTTAAATCTCTCCCTTGTCCACCATGTCTTTCCCTTCTGAGTCTGGTGTTGTCCCAGACTTCCAAGCTCGTATGCGTAAAAGTATTATGTCCATCAGATGTGAGTGAGCCTCAAAGAGAGTGCAGGTGATTCAGTTTTTGCCAGGAACCGGGAGGAAGAGACAAATGTTAACACCAGTCATGCTACCTGAACTTCAATATTGGTCTGTTATCTTTGTAAACTTGGCATGGGTGCAATTTTAGCCAAAGCAGTCATAGCAGTTTCTATGGGGCCCAGAGATTATTGGTCCCACTTAGGTGCAAGGAAATTGTACCTTTTTATATGAAATTGTAAGATGGTGGCCTTAGTTTTTCTAGCAATATTATAAAGGGGCTATTATTTGTACCTTTTATTACTATACTTATTTTTACAGTATTGCACTGGTTTTAGGTAGTGGGGTCTCTTCTCATTGTTCTCAAGGACGCTATGATTTTCTTGTTTATGCCTCTTGCCTGTGCCCGTCAGGGCAGGAACAATGGGCCCCTTGTGAAGACGCTGTGATCACAGGACTCATAATTCAATTATTTAGGTTGACTATTTTCCTCTGGACACAGCAATCTTTATGTAAGAGTGAACGGCTAAAGGACTGATACCATATGGGGGAAACTTGATTCAGGGTTGTAGGCTCATGTTGGTTTTAGAAAAAAACAAACAGAGAACAGCCTTCATTAGTGGAAGGGAACGAGTGGGGATTGGTTGATCATATTGAAACGGGGATTCAGGGGTTAGGAGCAACAGGGTAATACTAATCAGAGGGGGAAGGCATTGTATTGTTGATGTATCCTGCTGCATGCCTATGCGGCAGCATACAGTGCAGCTTTTTTTCTGAGCTATACATGGGGTGGATTCTAAGGCGACATATATAAACGGGATGCACCATATTTCTGGTGTGCTTTGAACCCAAAAAAACAGTCATAATCCTGTTCTATAGATGTATGAACAGTCGTACATTTAAACTTGATGGATTCTGCGCCAGACATGACACTTTTGAATGTGTCAAAGATATAGGGGCATGTCGCACCAGATTTGTAGGACATATTTATGAATCTGTAACACCAAAAGTAAGCGCCACACTGTCACTGCAAGCCAGACCAAGTTAAAAGTGGTCTGACTGAGGCCAAATTCTTTGTAGACGAATTAGATTTGCCATTAGTGCAAAAATTATAAATTATTTCTCAACTAATACCACTAAAAATAATACAAACTAAATTATGGCAATTATCAAACTAAATTAAATTAATATATAAAATAAAATAGTAACATTAATATAATATTCCAAAAAATATAAAAATTATCTCCTTAAAATGTTATCAAATTTTATTATTAAACATTAATATTAAATTAACAATATCCATTAGTTAACCAATCGCATTACCATAAATCCCATTCTCAATTGTATTCAGAGTTAGCGTAGTATCAGCGATTACAATACATCACAACAAGCTAGAAATAAAAGAAAAGGCATTAGAATAGAATGTCAGTGAATAGAAACCATGGGAGCGATCTTGCATGCTGCCCCAGAAGTCTCAGTGAGACGTGTGTGTGTTGGCTATTGTCGTATATGGAGAATACGGTGACCCAGTGACCTACATTTTGATGAACGAAAATTACACGTACAATATATAAGGCATAAACAAAAAGTATTTTGTAAGACTTTAAAAAAAAATATATAAAAATCAGAACAAAATTTTATTAACATAATAGATTTTACAAATCAACTCAATGAACTGCTTTAAATTATAGAGAAAAAACAGAAGCTACTAAATGTCTATCATACTGTTAAATGTTTTCTTTTCTACTACATTACAATGCTCTCCTGTTTCACTCTTAGGTCTGTGGTAAGAATATTGCAAGGAGATCAGTAGCTATTACTGTCAATCCTAACATTTGTTATTGTAACTGTTAACTTATTTACAGGATTTTGCATGCTTTTTAACCTTTTTTTATACAATGTTTTTCTTTCTTTTCATTTTTATACATCAACTTAGCAAATCAGATTGGTGATCAGTGTTGACATTTCCTGTTGCTGCTCTCAGCCTTTATTTCATTGTCTTGTGGGATCTCTAGTGCAGCGAGCAAGATCACTACTATAGTTTTCATTCCCTGCCAAGCGATTCTAATGGTTTTCTTTTGTCTCTAGCCTGCTGTGATGTGTTTGTGATCACTGATTATACTATAATAATGAGATTTATGGTAAATGCTGTGGTTTTACTAATTTTATATTATTTCAATATTATTAAATTTAATAATATATAATTTAATTATTATATTTTATATATTAACTTTAAGAGCATAGATTTATATTTTTATATTAATTCTATCTTATTGCTAAGTTATTTAATTGTATAGTTTGATTATTAACATTAGTTATCATGGCCCGAGCTGTAAGTCTTTTTTATCGGACCAACCATTGTGCTTACATTGCTGCACATTTAGGCTCCGTTCTAACATCACCTTGCAATCCACCGACGATGCGCAAAAAGTTTGAACTGCAGTACAACATATTCATACAAACTGCTGCATTCTAAAGTGCTCTAACGCTAGTTTTGAATGGCTGTCTGGCCAAGTTCATGCCGTAGCCCCTAAAGGTAGGGCCCACAGGAAGGCTGACAATGACATGTGAATGCAGCCTTACACTGCAGCACAGTGGCTCAAAGCTGCGCTTTCAGAGTGTGAGATCACTATCTTTGCTTCTAGGTGTTACCAAAATAGAAGACAAGCGACAATTACTAATGGCCTTAGGATGCAATGATGGTCTTTACTAGAATATTGAATGTTGAAACCACACTCACCATACAATTTTCACAGAATGCTGATCTTAGGCTCATGTGATTCATTGAAGATCCAACCAATGATCGTGAACATTTTACTTGTAAAACACACGCATAGGTGAAGTGCATGCAGTGATTCGGGGTGTACTATCACCACTCCAGTGTGGTACTACATGTTCCATACTGCTCTTTAGATTTACCAAGTGAGGTCTCCATTTTCTTTTTTTCTGGTATATTGTGGATAAAGAACATGACCCAATGAGCTCTATTCACAAAACAGAAAAGTTCAATTCCAGCTTCCTAGCAGAACGTTTGTTTATATGATAAGGACTTGCTTTATAATGGATTAGTTTGCTGTTCATTTTTTAATTTTATTTTGCATTATGTTGGGTTGAGTTTGGGGTTCTGAACAATTCCCAGTTTTGCACCTTGGTTACGTTTCAATCAGATAATGGTCGACCCGAAGCACTTAACTTTGCATGGTGGAGGGACATGTGCAGGTGTGTCTATGACATTGCGTGCCTCTTTAGAAGATGAAACTCTGGAGAAAATGTAACTAGTGAACTACCGAAATGAACGTGAGAGCTTCATTGACATTCCACTTGCAAATATCTCTTAGCATGATGAAATTACATTTATTTTAAAGGAATAAACAATTTTCAGGTATAGAGCATAAGTGTAGGGGATGTCTGTGGAGAGATTACCTCCATAGGGAATGTGTAAATGATTCTAAGCAGGCTTTGTTATTCAGTACCACACTAGTATATGGGTTGTGTCAGGTTGTGCACCATATTTTAGAGTTTATATATGTAGTGCGCTATAAAAGAGAAAACAGAGGACAGGCACACCTCGCGTAACACTGTGAGGGTAGACAGAAGTAATGGGGAGGATAATGAAAGCCGCTCACCTTTTGTGGTTGTACAGGATGGTACAACTCATGTAGATGGCATCAAAGGATAGGTAGGGGCAGCCTGGTTCTGTAAATGTCTCAGGGAATCCACCATACTTCGACTGGTTCGCTGGGTAAATATAGTAACCTTTTTTCATCCAATTCATTCAGATGAAAGAAGGTTACTATATTTTAGGTTCTGGGTTATATGAAGATGTATTGTTGCACTGTTGATTGATTTTAATGATAGAATGACAAAAGCAGTTCAAAAGAGTACACAGAGAGGTTGTGGGCTGATTTGAGCATCTGGTCTTAGGCGGCAGCCTACATCTCGGAGAGAGTAGGTAGCCATACAATCATGATCTATGCTTATCAGCAGCTGCAAGATGTGCTACCTTAAAGCAAACCTGAACAACCTACAACACTAGAGAGGTAGTATACAAGTTTGTGTAACATGGTGTTGGATAAATCAAAACAAGTCCTAAAAAAAGAAGGAAAAAAACCCAACACATTTAAAATTAAATAACACTTTATTGATAGAAATATAATAGTACTACAGAAGTCAGAAATCAGAAGACTGCTCTACTACCACTTGTATACTCTACCGAGCCTAAATGATATGAAATAAATAATACTTACTTAGAAGAAAAAATGCATTATAAGACATAGAAAAAATAATAGCCTAAGTGAATGACAAACAAATGAATAATTCAAAAGTGTACTGTACCCCCGGAAGAAGCGCAAGCGAACTGTGTGTTGGGGCTAAATGTTCCCATTGGTTATCCATATCCTGCCACTCACTTAGGTCAAGTATACCTCTGGATTATTCATTTATTTATTATTCAATTACGTTACTATCATGCATTTTTCTTCTAAGTGTTTATTATTTATTTAATATCATATAAGCTATATAGGGTTTACCCAGTGGCGTAACTAAAATTCATAGTGCCCCATAGCAGAATGAGATGGGCCCTCACTACCTACTGGTGATAAACTGAAACAGCAGCATGAGCAGCAATAATTAAAGGTATAAGTAATACCATCATATAGCAGAAAAACCAAATAGTAGTGCTATAAAAAAAGAAAACCAACTACTTTGTTCTGAACAAAAAGGAACAATGAGCCACATGTACAAAAACTGTCTAGGTCTAAGGCTATGTTCACACGGGGTAATTTCGGTGCATATTTCGCCTCGTATTTGCACTCTAATACAGGTGAGATGCGTGCCGAAATTACCCCTACAATACGATATAAGTGACATGTCAATTACTTGCGGTGAATACTTGCGGCAAGTACATTGTGTGTTTTGGGAGTACACGCTGATCAGCGCGAGCTCCCGAAATGCACGTTTGTACTGCGTGCGTATGTACGCACATAGAAATATGTGAACTACCCTAAAACTCACTTTGTTCCCCATGCAATCAATCGAGTGCCTTTCATTTATGAAAATGATCTGGAAAAAAGACGGGGGGCGCTTGTTTGGGTTGCTATGGGAGAAAAGTGATTTTAGACCAGAATTTTTAAACAGTGGCCCAATATTCTTGACCTGGGGGGTCCTTTAAATCTGTGCCCCATAGCAGTCGCCGTGGTTGCTATGGCTATAGTTACGCACATGGGTATAACAGCGGTAGTAGCGTAGTCTATCTTGGGTGATTTCTGTATTACTAGCTTTTTATTATTTGTCTAAAAAAGTGTTTTTGATTTTTTATAAAAAAAAATGTAGGGGGTTTGAGTAAAATGTTTGAGGGGGATGTGTTGGGGAAAAAGAGTTGGTTGTATATTTTGGCATTATGATTTGGAGAGAAAAAAGCAAAAGAAAAAAACTGCTGGGCCCTTAAGGAAATTGACCCTGCTCCACACAAACATACCTGATTGCCAGCTTTTCCTGTATCAGTATGTGTGTACAGAGCAAATACTCTACTGTATGTGGTGAAATAAACAGGATTTCTTTTTCTTTTTGAAATATGTTTTGGATTTCTTTTTTAAATTTTTTATAGAAATTCAGCATCAAATCATATAAAATTAAAAATACAGGCCCCTTTTCCCCTCTGTCAATCCTGCTTCAGGTAGGGGGGTAAAAAAAACACTGGGAGGGTTTTTCTTTTAAAAATATGGGATTTGTTTAATAAATCACATGGTTAAACCCAAAAACCAATGCTCCCCCGCCCCCTTTTACGTTATAAATTACAACAACCCGGCTTACAAGCTACTGTAATATAATCCCAATCAAAAATTGGATGGAAAAAGTAAAATTGTCTACATGAGGCTGCATATCATCAGCCATTTAGCTACGTTTTCCCTTTTTAGTTCTGCACACGACAGGATTTATACTCGTTCTTAAACCCAATTAAAAATTTCCCCAATTTTAATTATAAAAAAAGCCCTAGCTATGAATGCCCATTTTTACCAAAAACAAACCCTAAAGAAAAACAGGATAAACACAAACCAGCCCTTACACAACACATAAATCATGTTATTAACCTTTCAAAAATTTTGATATGTTTGTCCGTGGGTTTGTAAAATTGTGTAGTTTCACCCCAAAGCAATAATTTACCTCTAGACAATCAGCGAAGCTAAATTAAACTACTGTATTTGACAAAACTGCTAAAATATCTGCTGCTTACCACAGGCGCACCCCCCCCCCCCCCCCCAATACACCCCCCCAACAAAAATAAAAAACTCCCCCCATCAATTTTCTTCCCCCCACAAACGCCACCCCCTCCCCCCACCTACACCCCCCCCCCAACCCCCCCCCACCAAACCCCCCTCCCCCCCCATCCCCTTTGGGAGGGGGGGGCGGGGGGGGGATTTTTTCCTTTTGGGGGGGGCTGCGGAAAAATTTGGAAAAAATAAACAAAATTCTAAAAAATAAAAACAAATTTCCTTTTTTTCTTATTTTATTTTTTTTTATCCCCCCTTTCCGTGGGGGATAAAAAAAAAAAAAATAAAAAAGGGACCCCCCCCACCAAAGTAAACCTTTTTAAAAACAAAAAAAAAAAAAAGCCTCCCCCCCACCCCCCCCCCCCCCCACCACAACCCACACCCCAAAAAATATAAGCCCCCGCACTCCCCCATCTTTTGTAAACCCAACCCTGTTTTTTTTGTTTTTTTAAAAACCACCCCCCGCCCCCCCACCACCACATCAAAAAAATACATCATAAAAACCCTCCCCCACCCAAAAAAAAAAATACAATATAAAAAAAAATAAAAAGGGGTGGGGGGGGGGGGGGGGGGCGAAAAAAAAAAAACGTGGGTCCCCATTTTTTTTAAAAAACCCTTTTTGTTTTTTTGTTTTTGCCCTGTGAAAATTACAATTTTTAATTTTGGTTTTACAAAAAAATTTTTTAATACGGGTTTTTTTTCTTTTTTTTTTATACACCCATAAACTAAAAAAAAAGGCACAATTTTTTTTTTGGTGCCCCGGGAAATAAAAAACACCCCCCACCCCCCCTCCACCCCGCCTTTTAAACAGGAGAAACAAATCATACAAATATTGCTTGGTTTTTCACCCCCCCCCCCCCCCTACACCCCACCCCCCAGTTTTTTTTTTTTATTTTTTTTTTTCCCTGGGGGGGGGGGGGGCTTTTTATCCCCTCCCAAAAAAACAAAAATAAAACAGGGTTTTTTATTTAAAGGGGGGGACAACATAAGAACACAAAAAAAAACACAAAGAAAAAAAAAAGGGGGAAAATTTTTGGGGGGTAACAAAAAAAAAATGAAGTAAAAAAAAAAATGGGGGGGGGAAAAGGGGGCTAAGGAAGGGAAAAAGGGGCAGAGGAGAGGGGGGGCCTGGGGGGGGGGAAAAGTTTTGCCCACCATAAGTTTACCAAAAACAACCTCAAGTTAAAAAAACCAATAAAACAAGGGGAATATTTTTTTCATATTGGATAGACCCAAAAAAAAAAAACTGAAAAAAAAAAACATAAATTAAAACCCCAAAAAAAAAAATAAATAAAAAAAAACCCCCCCTCACCCAAAAAAACCTCCCCCTTCTTTCAGACAAGGAAAAAATAAGTTATTTTTTTTAAAATTATTTCGGGGGGGAAGGTAGGGGGGAAAAATAAGGGGGGGTTTTTAAAGTTATGTAGGGGTGTGAACTAAAAAAAAAACGGGGGAAAATAAAAAACATTTTGGGGGGGGGAGGGAAAATCAAAAAAAAAATTAAATCAAAAAAATAAAACCCCCCCCTTCATTATGAATCTAATTGTTTTAGTCTCGGATGGGTGGGAAGGGGGAGGGGGGGATCGATTAAAAATAATAAAAATATTGTAAAAAAATTAGAAATAGAAAACAACAAAACAAAGAAAAAAATAAGAGAACCGGGGGGGGGGGTGGTGCCCCGATTTTGGGGGGGAAAGGGGGGGCGGGGGGGCGGGGGGGGGGGGGGGACAGATTATTGGGGGGTGGGGGGGAAAAATTTCAAAAACAAAAAAAAAAAAAAAAAAAAATTTAAAAATAAAAAAATTTTTAAAAAAAAAACAAACGAACATAAAAAAAAGCAAAAAAATCCATATAATATACTTTTTTAAATTTAAAAAAACATTTTTTAGGGGGAGGGGGGTGGTTCCCCCCTTTCTTTTACAAAAAAGTATGGGGGAAAAATTATTTCATGGTAAAGCCTCTCAAAAGACAAGGGGACATTCCCTTTCGGCTAGAGAGAAAAAGGTCAATTCCAGAGGAGAAAAGCAGTCTTCACTATAAGAACGTATATCTGTGGATAGCTGTCTGACGAGCTTCGTCACAGCACGGACTGTGGGAGTTCAGGAATGGCTTAAATGACTTACCTGAAACTGTGAATATTAATAAGTACAGTACATAACCATGTAAAATCTGGATCTGGCTGGTGGCGGTTCTGTGGTCAGAAATGGGTTCTTCCCTGAGCAGATTGGTTTCTGCCTTGTGGGTATCAGGGGGGGGGGGGGGCCATTAACAAAGTGGGGCGGCTGGGCTTAAAAATCCTTGTTCCCTCCCTTCGCCCACTTTTTCCCCCACTAATGGTTGAACTTGATGGACAAGTGTCTTTTTTCAACCGTACTAACTATGTAACTATGTGGACTGCTTTGACATTTATAGTCTGCTGCAGCCAATCTGTCACAGATGCTCCTGCGACCCTCATCCCGGGTTGTAGGCGCATCCGTGCCCCGCACCTCGGGTTCAGGGTCCGCTCACGCCACTGCTCTGGTTCCCACTCACTTATACCGGCCACGGATTTTAAATACTGCGCTCTGTCCGCTTCTGGATCCCGGCGTGCGCCGGCGCCGCCAGTGTGAAAATTTAAAGGGACAAGTGCGCCGGTAATTGGTCATTTGCCGGGCATGTCTCTATTTTAAGTCCGGCCCCTTCCTGACTGCCCTGCCGGATCCTTAGTGTATTTACTCTGGTGAAAGCGTTCCCTAAGTCATTGTCTGTTAGTATACGTGTATGAACCATTCCGCTACCGTCCACCCGACCACGAAAATCTTCAGCCAGCCAGGCCATGAATTTCTGCCTGTCCATGTTTACGAGAGCCCAAGAGCCGCCTGTTCCTGACCCCTGATGTCCCAACTACGAGCCTGCTGACGAATCTGTACACGCCTACTGGCCGCCACCCGCAGGCAAGTCCGCTGTGGAAGCAACCTGGTAAGACTCCCGCGCAGCAGTCCATCCCGCTTTGCGGTGGACTCTGGTGAATAACGGGACTATTAGATTCCGCTCCCTCATGTGGGCTTCCACCACCGCCTGGCGGTGGGACAGCGGATCCCACTACAGTTCTGTTACAGTTAGGATCGGCCCATGGATCCCGCCAAGGTGCGGTTAACAGCCTGGCGGATCTGATGACCTCATTGTTGCTCGCAGTCACAGCAACTAGGTCAACTAGGCTGCAACACTTACCCAGCTATCCACCCCATGTTGCATCATACTCGTCACGATCCAGCAGCTGCAACCTTCGCCATCTCCAGTGGTGTGTCCTGCCTCAAACGCTTCTGTGGCTTTAAGGGGTCCAAGGCTTCGGCTGTCGCTCCCATCTAAGTTCGACGGAGACCCGAAAGCTTGCAGGGGTTCAATCCCCAATGCTTATTGCACGTGGAGCTGATGGCGATCAGTTCCCTGTCTGAACGTGCGAAAGTGCTTCGTGGTCGCCTACTCTCCGGGAAGGGCCCTGGCATGGGCTACACCTCTGTGGGCAGGAACAATCCAGTGGACGGCAGATCTACAGTCGTTCCTAGTGAGTTCCGCAATGTGTTCGAGGAACCTTCCCGTGCTCCCTCCCCCTAGCTGAGACAGCCCTCTAAACCTGCGCCAGGGGATCTGTCTGTAAGGACTACGCAGTGCAATTCGCACCCAGGCCTCTGAAATGTCATGGAACGAGGAGAAGCTTGCTTATTGGGGGACGCCGCCCTGTGTGCAACCTTCAAAGAATGGGCTCTCAGCGAGGTATTTAAAGACGTCTTGGCCGCTAGAGACCTCTGTCTTCCTCAGTGACTTGATCCGGTTAGCAACCAGCATTGACGTACACTTCTTTGAAAGGGAGCGAGGCTTCGGCAAGGTGTCAGTCAGCCACAACCTCGCCGGTTTCTCGCTGGCACCGGTGTTCCAGAGGCCTCTGCGCACTACAGCCGCAAACACCACCGAAGAGCCACCGAAGAGCTCACTGAGCAAGAGTTGGCCAGCGTCGGCAAAGGAACTTGTGCCTCTACCTGGGCAGTCCAGCGCATTTACGGAGGAATTGTCCAAGCGTTTCCAAGCCCGCGGAAACACCGCACCTAGGATCTGTGGGAGAGTCATTCATATGTGCAAACTTCTCCTCTCCATGTCTGTTGATTTTTTGGGCCCAGTGAGGTCGTGTCAGAGACTGGTACCTTGTTCCTGGTTCGGCTTTTCTGGATTCAGGCTCGGCTGGAACTTCATCCAGCAGTCTCTAGTGCGCAGTATCGGCTTCCGGTGGTTCCGCTTGGAAAAAACGCCGCTGTCATCTCGTCCGTCAGCGGGGGGGAGGAACTACATAGCGATACAATCCGTTTGTCACCAAGCCCCTGTCCTCCACATGGGGGCGCTGCATAAAGAGAGAAATATCCCTTCTACGTGTTGCCCTCGCTCCTCATCAGCGGTCCTCCTCTGATTCATGGCTGCGGTCACTATTCGATCCTGATACCCTGAGACATGAACATCTGGAGAAGTGACTCGTTGGGGTCCAACTGTCGAGGGTGTTGTTTGGTGGACAGCTCGTACCGGTGCTATGCCTGCTCCCCGCTCGACCCTTCTTGAGCCGCCCGCCGGGCTGCGCCTGAGTATTGGAGTACGTGATTGTGTTCTCCACGAGACAAGCGAGCGTCTTTTCTCCGCATCGTCCGTACGATTCCCGATCGACTTATTGACGGGTACCAGTCACTCCCGGGGCAGAGTCTACCCATTATCCGTTCCTGGAAACCAAGCCATGTCTGAGTACATCCAGGAGAATCTCCGTAAGGGGTTTATCCGACAGTCCTCGTCTCCCGCGGGTGCGTGGTTCTTTTTCGTAAAAAAGAAGGACGGTACCTTACGGACCTGCATAGACTACCTGGGTCTGAACAAGTTCCACGCGTGAAAAAACTGCTAATCCATTGCAATTGATCACAGTAATTTTTGACCATCTGCAGGCGCACGATCTTCTCCAAGTTGGATTGAGAGGGGCCTACAACTTGGTCCCGAATCCGCAAGGGCGAGGAATGGAAACGGCCTTCAACACCAGGGATGGGCATTTGAGTACCTGTTGGATGCCCTTCGGACTGTGTAATACGCCTGCCCGTCTTTCCAGGAGCTCGTGTATGACATCTTCAGAGAACCTCCCTCTTACACCTGGTGGTTGGTTTACCTTGATGACAGCTTGGTGTACTCTCCCAGACCCGTGACCACACTGCAGCCTTTATGTCAGGGTGTTGAAGCGTCTCCAGGGAGAAACCATCTGTATGCCAAGCATAGGAGTGCCTCTTCCATCAGCACTTGCCTCCGATTCTGGGTTACGTCATTTCTGACCAAGGCCTACGGATGGACCCTGCGGAACTGTCAGACGTGTTGCAGTGTCCACGTCCAGTCGGTCTGCGGGTATTACAGTGCTGTCCTGGGCTTCTGTAATATCTAACGCAATTCATCCCACTTCTCAACGTAGTGCATCCGTAGTGGCCATTAACCAAGAACAATCTAAACCCACGCAGCTGGCCATTGAAGCGAAGAGGCATTCTCGAGCTCAAGTCCGCCTTCTCTACGGATATCTATCTTGCCAGTCTCGGATCACCGCGTAACCCTTACGTTGGAAGTGGATGCCTATCTTGTGGGAGCCGGAGCAGTTCATACGCAAAGAGGGCCCACGGGTAAGAATGTAACCTGTGGCTTCTTTCCAAGGACGTTCTCTTGCCTGGAGGAATTACACGATTGCACGACCGTGGAGCTACTGGCCATAACACTGGCTTGGAGGGAATGGCGTTATCTGCTGGAGGGTGCTCGTTACCCCATCGCATTCAGGCCACAAGAAAACCTCCAATAATCTCTAGACGGCCAGCGAACTTAACCCACGCCAGGAATAGGTGGTCGTCTTCTTTTCCCGTTCTATTTCCAGATCCACTTCGGCTGCAGAGAAGAATGTGAGAGTCGACGCTTCTCCCGTGCCTCGACGTGGTGGGTGAAGACTCTACTACAGAACTCATAATTGCCCCAGAAAGTCTTATCTCGACAGCTCGCAGTTGACCTCCGGAAGGT
This sequence comes from Phyllomedusa bahiana, assembly GCA_025379985.1. Classification (NCBI taxonomy): domain Eukaryota; kingdom Metazoa; phylum Chordata; class Amphibia; order Anura; family Hylidae; genus Phyllomedusa; species Phyllomedusa bahiana. The sequence goes on along the minus strand of JAODAL010066355.1, from coordinate 2,424 downwards.
GCACAGCTCGCTCCGTCGTTGTGAGAAAAGACCGCGTACGCGTGCGCCTTTGCTGTCTTCCGCAGACGTAATCTTAAAGTGGGGACATTGCTCATTGGTGGAGGTCATCCCAGTGCCCGAAAGAAACGTTCCACCTGATTATCCCGGTTCTATGTGGTGGCCGGAGCTCCAAGATGGATTCATGGACTGGTTCAGTCTTGTAACTCTGTGCAGCAAACCAGAACGCCCTCGTCACAAGCCGGCAGGGCCTACTACAGCCTCTACCCATCCCTCAACCCAAACCATGGACAACATTTCTATGGACTTTATACGATCTCCTACCTTCGTCTGGCAACACCACTATTTGGGTGATCACTTATCGGTTCTTCCAAGATGGCGCATTTCCTGTCCATTGCCAGGCCTGCCGTCTCGCCTCCCCGCATGGCCGGAGCTATTCTTTTTCACATCTTCCGTTTGCCTATGGACTCCCTCAGCAAATCATTCGGACGCGGAGTCCCGGTTTGTCTCAGGTTTTGGCGGAGCCCTGTGTCGCCAACTTTCGGGTGAAGCTAGACTTTTTCGGTTACCACCCTCAGACGAGACGGCCAGGTGGAGAGGGTCAACCAGGTCGTGGGAGTTACCTACGCCACTTTGTTTTTGCACGACAAGATGAAGGTCCAACTTGCTGCATGGGCGGAGTTCTCTTATAACTCCTAATTCAGAGTCAGAGATTTCAGAGTCTGCGGGGGTATTCCCCTTCTACATCGTTTATGGCCTGCATTCCCGCCCCCCTCTCCTCTGGCATCTCCTCCGAGGTTCCGGCGTCGGGGGGAGGGGGGGATGGGGAGAGAGGTCGTAAGCGCGGGACTCACGGGTCCCAGGGACATGAAAAACCAATCTGGTCCCAGACCCGTCATCCCTGCTTCGTGCTTCCCGAGCGCACGAAAGGCTCAAGCGGATAAAAGAAAGAATCCTCATCCTGTTCTTCATCCCAGGTGACAAGGTGTGGCTCTCGGCCGGATATGTCCGCCTTAAGATGCCTTCCCACAAACTGGGATCCTGTTGCGCCCAATGTCTTCGAGGTCAAGGAGATCTTGGGTATGAGGAAAAAGATACTTTCTAGTGGACTGGAACGGGTTCGGGCCTGAGGAGAGGTCTTGGGAGCCGGAGGAGAACATCCTGAAACGCAGCATCCAGAATATTTCCTTCTCTAGAATAGAAGGGGGGGCCCAAGGGGGGGGGGGGGTACTGTCACGGATGCTCCTGCGACCCTAATCCCGGGTCGCAGGCGCATCCATGCCCAGACTCCGAGCGGCGCCCCGTCCCGCACCTCGGGTTCGGGGTCCGCTCATGCCACTGCTCCAGTTTCCACTCACTTACTCGGCCACGATCCTGCTATGTCCACCTCTGGTCCCCGGCGTGCTCGGCGCCGCCCCCTAAAGCGCGCGCGCCGGCAGTGTGAAATTTAAAGGGATAGTGCGCCGGTAATTGGTCATTGCCAGGCACTGTCCCTATTTCAGTCCGGCCCCTTCCTGACAGCCCTGCCGGATCCGTAGTGTATTTACCTCTGGAGAAAGCGTTCCCTAAGTCTTGTCTGCCTAGTCTACAATGTACCGAACCATCCACCTACGTCTACCGATCACGAATCTTGCCGCCAGCCCTGACCTTCTGCCTGTCCACATTACGAACCAGAGCCGCTGTCCTATCCTCCTGTCTGATCCCCGTTACGAGCCTGCCTGACGTATCTGTAACACGCCTACCTTGGCCGCCACCGCAGCCAAAAAAAAAAAACAGTTCCAGCCAGTGGAAGTGACTGGTAGGACTGCCGCCACAGCAAAGTCCATCCCGCTTTGCGGCGGGCTCTGGTGAATACCAGGACCTACTTAGATTCCGCTCACTGGTGTGGGCTTCCACCACCGCCTGCGGTGGTCCAGCAGATCCACTACCAGTCCGTTACACAATCACAGGTCTGCAGTGGTCACCTGGGATGTGACTTCAACGTTGGAGTCCAGCAGTGCACAGAAAACTGAGGGATTGGCTATGTGCTGAAGGAGGCGAGTATAATTTATTTTCTTTACACTTCGTGAACTTGCAGCAGTGGATTAAACTGCAGAGAACCGTAGAATTAATAATAATCTTTATTTACATAGCAAGGATTATTTATATACCAAGGATTACCACAGCAATTCTGCTGCATGGAAACATGCACTTAAAGGGGTTTGCCATAAGTAAAAACCCCTTTGGAGAGGGCCACACTGGCACAGTTCTACCCATTCTTTTCTATGGCAGTTCCGAACATACCCGAGCACGTGTGCTTTGCTATACTTGAAATTCCCATAGACATGGATAAGGGAGAGCTTTGCAAGCGTGGCCCTCACCCCATTCTCGTTATGAGCCATTTTGCTTTGTGGCAAAACTACTTTAGGGTCTTCGCACTGACAAATA
>JAODAL010066354.1:0-17799 GCA_025379985.1 Phyllomedusa bahiana | reverse complement strand
GGAAAAGTGAACTTGGAAGAAATTGCTTAACAAGGTTTTGGGTTTTTTTTTTACCAGGATGCCTTGTAAAAATTATAAATTTTCAGCTAAAATTGCAGATTATTGGAAAAAAATGTTTTTTTAAAATTTTCACAGCCTAACGCTAAAAATTTTTGTGACACACCGTTGGGGGTCGATATGCCACTACACCCCTGGATATATTCCTTAAGGGGTTGTGTTTCCAATTTGGGGTATTTTTAGGGGGGGTTTTTTAAAATTTTTAGCGCCTTAGGGTGTCCGCAAAACTGAAATGGCCCCTAAATAAAATCGTAATGAAAATGAGACCCCAGAGTCCGGTAGGTGCTGCTCCTATTCTGGGGCTTGTGGTTGACCAAATAATGAAACTAGGGCCACATATGGGATATTTTCCTGAAAACGGCAGAATCTGGGGAATCAATATTAATTTGCATTTCCCTGATCACATTTACCGTATTCTTGTGAATAATGATAAAAATTGAAATCTGCAAAAAAAAGTAAAATTTTGAAACTTCACTTCCACTTTGCTTTAATTCCTGTGAAACACCTAATGGGTTAATAAACTTCCTAAATGCAGTTTTGAATACTTTAAGGGGTGTAGTTTCTTAGATGAGGCCCATTTATGGGGTATCTAACATACAGGTCAATCAAAGTCACGTTAGAACTGGACTGGTCCCTAAAAAATGTGTCTTGCAAATTTTGTTGAAAATTTGAAAATTACTACTAAATTTCTAAGCCCCCTAAATGTCTTTAAAAAAAAAAAAGACATTTAAAAAATTAGGCCAAACTACAGCAGACATATGGTAATGCTAGTTATAAACTATTTTGAGGGGGAATAATTTATCTTGTCTTACATGCAGAAAATTTTGAAGTTTTAAAATTGGTAAATTTTTTCAAATTTTTCACGATTTTTTTGATATTTTTTCACAAATAAACAAGCATTTTTTGGACCAAAATTTCTTACTATCTTTTAAAATATAATGTGTCACAAGAAAACAATCTCTGAATCACATGGATTAGGTTAAAGTGTTCAAAAAGTTAAATTTTCACATAAAGTGGGCACATGACAGATTTCAAAAATGGGGCTCTGTCAGAGAGGCCAAAACTGGCTCCGGCGGTAAGGGGTTAATGGGTACAGTTTCTTATATGGAGTCATTTATGGGGGTGTCAAACACACAGGGCACTAAAAGCAATGTTAGGACAGGACTGGTGCCTAAAAAACTGTGTTGCAAATTTACTTGGAATTGTGAAAAATTGTTATTAAATTTCTAAGCCTCCTACTGTTAAAAAAAAATAAAAAACAAATTACAAATTATGCAAACATACAGTAGACATATTCTAGTTATAAACATTTTTGTGTGGTATAACTGTCTTAGATGGAGACTTTTTGTACTTTGGGAAAATGGGAAATTTTTCCATAAATTTTCAAAATATTTTGTTATTTTTCACAAATAAACAAGGATTGTATGGACAAAAATTAGGTTATTACTAACCTAAAGCACAATATGTCAAAAGAAAACATTATCTAAATCACATGGATAGGCTAAAGTATTAATAAGTTATTCCTACATTAAGTGATACATGTCAGATTTGAAAAACACATTCGGCCCAAAACTGGCTTCGGCGTGAGGAGTTAAGAAGACCACTTCTGCTTAGCAGCATTGCCAGTTATAAACAACGCCAAAGTAACAACACAGAAATGTTATAAACTGAGAAGAGAGGCTCACCCTTAGTAGAATGGCAAAATTCATTGATCTTATTCCTTTATGCTTTCAAGTCCTTGCAGCTGCACGGATCTCTGTCCCACCGCCGGACAGCTAAACACGTTCAATAATCCAAAATGAATGGAGTAAACTGATCCAGCAATAGCAAAAACGGACAAAAATTTATTAATAGACACTAGTACGCATAGTACAGGGGTGAAAAAATAGCAAACCCGGTAGTAGCCTATGCGTTTCGGGCGTGTAATATCGCCCTTGTTCACGGCATAATATAAAACATAAACACTCTACCTTATATAGTGCTCATAGCGTTCCTGTGTGTGGAGGGGGTGTGATCTAAGCTCCGTAACGCCCACTTCCTCTTTGCCGCTACATAGGTATATGTGTTTTAGGAAATACCTTACTATAACTATTAAAATGATTAAAAAACTATGGGGATCCTGATCTTCTTTATCTTGTCATTGTTTGGTTTCTACCTAGATTTTGATTTTACCTGATTTTATCATATATATATAATAAATCGTTACGTGAATTTAACCCTTCTGGTATTCTTGTACCTAGTTTCTAGGATCCAGAAAGCTTCTCTTAAACGGACCATTTGGGGTCCAATTTCCTCCTCTTTTGGGGCATTTCACTCGTTTTTATGCCCCATATTTGGAGGCTTTCCATGGATCCGGGATTGGTTTTGTAGGAAATGTTTCACAGCTCCTGATTGATTAACCAAATTATTTCTAATACCTGCTAGATGTTCATAGTTTTCTGATTTTAACTTTCTTTTACTGCTTCCATATATGTTTTATTGTAATCTGAACAATGAATGGCATATATTACGTGATGACTTTTTACAATTGATGAAGTTTTTTATTTTGTAACTTTTATCCTTTTTCAAAGTTCCCTCAAATGTATCCTTTATTTAGTGTATTTACACATGTTACTTTCTTTTATCTGCGCAGGGAAAAAACCCTTTAATTAAACCCATGTATCTTTTTTGTTTATTTGATTTATATTCACTTTTGGATACATCATTTCCTATTGTTGTATTTCTTTTAGGAATGCATAACGCTCCTTGATCTAAAATCTGGGCTAGGATGGGGTCTTGACGTAATATATTAACATTTTTATAGAAGATGTTTTTGATCTTATTGAAGTCTCTACTGAAAGGTGTAGAAAAAACTACCTTGGCTCTTATATTATTAGATCTTTCATTTCTTCTTTTTTTAGGAGAAATTCTTGTTTTTTAACCTTCCATCTTTTTTTCTGCTTGTTGAATAAATTTTTGACTATATCCCCTTTCTTTCAATCGCTGGTTTACCACCTTAGCTTCCCCTTTATAGTCAATTGGATTTTTACATGCTCGACAAGCCCTAATATGTTCTCCATACGGTATGGATTTAACTGTATTTTTGGAATGACTACTATCTGCTCTCAGGATAGTGTTGCCACCTAAAGGTTTTCGATACAACTTTGTATTTATGGTGGCAGTTTGCATTTCTCCTGTCAATGATATATCCAAAAATGAAATAGTAGTGGTCTGTACTTCAAAGGTAAAACTCAAATTAAAAGGATTATCATTTACATATTGGATGAACTCTGGCATGGACGCTACTTCCCAACCCCAGGTGATTAACAGGTCATCTATGTAGCGCCCATACCAGAGGACACTCTGAGAGAAGGGGTTGTCTGTACTGTAGATGTACTGGTGCTTCCACCAGGACATGTACAGGTTTGCTATAGAGGGAGAAGATGTTGCTCCCATAGGGGCTCCTTTTCAGTTGCAAATAAAAATCATTGTCAAAAGAAAATAATTTGTACCAAGCAAAAAATCTATGCTATCAAGGATGAATAATTGCAATTCTTCCTTATAATCGCTATATTTTGTCAGGTGAAATTGTATAGCTGGACGAACCAAATGGTGAGGGATATTAGAATAAATTTGTATGCGTGCAATTATATGCCAAGACTCAGTGGTATGATTTCACCATAAATCTTCCTTTATTACGTAAAAAACATCGCCATACTATTTTAGTTTTTAGGCTTCTGTTGTGCAAAAAGTTACTACCGTAACAATAGTAGTGTGTCACAAAACAAATAGGCATTACCTTAAACAAGCGCTCTGCAAGGCGTCTGGTAGAGAGGAGTAACTTAGACAAACAAATAAATGAAATCCTAACAGATAAAAAAAACCCTACCGTAAAAATTATGAAATGATCCCACAAGGGATTTCCAAACAAAATTTTCCAAACTTATGGAAGAAGGCATACAACTAGGAGTCATTGCACCCAAACAGAGGAAATATCTAGAGGTAGAAAACCCTAGGGTCCCCGTAATTTACGGGGTACCCAAAGTCCATAAAAATAATTTTCCACCCAACTTACGTCCAATAATTTCAGGTAACCAAAGTATTAATGAAAAATTAAGCACATGGGTAGACCAATATTTACAACCTGTGGTAAATACCATGCCGGGATACCTTAAAGACAGCACCGCTGTCATAAAAAATATAACCAAACAAAAGTGGACACAAAAGTGGACACAAAAGTGGGTCAGTATGGACGAAGTTAGTCTTTATTCTAATATCCCTCACCATTTGGTTCGTCCAGCTATACAATTTCACCTGACAAAATATGCGATTATAAGGAAGAATTGCAATTATTCATCCTTGATAGCATAGATTTTTTGCTTGGTACAAATTATTTCTCTTTTGACAATGATTTTTATTTGCAACTGACAGGAGCCCCTATAGGAGCAAAAATCTTTCTCCCTCTATAGCTAACCTGTACATGTCCTGGTGGGAGCACCAGTACATATTCAGTACAGACAACCCCTTCTTTCAGAGTGTCCTCTGGTATGGGCGCTACATAGATGACTTGTTAATCATCTGGGGTCGGGAAGTAGCGTCCATACCAGAGTTCATCCAATATGTAAATGATAATCCTTTTAATTTGAGTTTTACTTTTGAAGTACAGACCACTACTATTTCATTTTTGGATATATCATTAACAGCAGAAATGCAAACTGCCACCATAAATACTAAGTTATATCGAAAACCTTTAGGAGGCAACACTATCCTGAGACAGATAGTAGTCATTTCCAAAAATACAATTAAAATCCATACCTTATGGAGAACATATTAGGGCTTGTCGAGCATGTACAAATCCAATTGACTATAAAGGGGAAGCCAAGGTAGTAAACCAGCGTTTGAAAGAAAGGGGATATAGTCAAAAATTAATTCAACAAGCAGAAAAAAAGATGGAAGGTAAAACAAAATTTCTCCTAAAGAAAGAAATGAAAGATCTAATAATATAAGAGCCAAGGGTAGTTTTTTTCTACACCCTTTCAGTAGAGACTTCAATAAGATCAAAAACATTATCATAAAAATGGTTAATATTTTTCGTCAAGACCCCATCCTAGCCCAGATTTTAGGTCAAGGACGGGTTTGCATTCCTAAAAGAAATACAACAATAGGAAAATGATTGTATCCAAAAGTGAATATAAATCAAAAAAAACAAAAAGATACATGGTTGAATCTAAAGGGATTTTTTTCCCTGCGCAAAATAAAGATGTAACATGTGTAAATACACTAAAAAAAAATGGATACATTTGAGGGAACTTTGAAAAAGGATAAAAAGTTAACAAAATAAAAAACTTCATCAATTGTTAACAGTCATCACGTAAATATGCCATTCATTGTTCAGATTGCAATAAAACATAAATAGGAGCAGTAAAAGAAAGTTAAAAAAACAGAATCTATGAACATCTAGCAGGTATTAGAAATAATTTGGTTAATCAACAGGAGCTTGGGAAAAATTTCCTACAAAACCATTCAGGATCCATGGAAAGCCTCCAAATATGGGGGATAGAACGAGTGAAAAAGCCCCAAAAGAGGAGGAAAATTGGACACAAATGGTCCGTTTAAGAGAGCTTTCTGGATCCTAGAGCTAGGTAACAAGAATACCAGAGGGTTAAATTCACGTAACGATTTATTATATATATACTGATAAAAATCAGGTAAAATCAATATCAGGTAGAAAACCCAAAAAATGATCAAGATAAAGAAGATCAGGATCCCATAGTTTTTAATCGTTTTTTAATAGTTATAGTAAGGTATTTCCTAAAACACATATACCTATGAAGCGGCAAGAGGGAAGTGACGTTACGGAGCTTAGATCACACCCCCTCCTACACATAGGAATGCTATGAGCACTATATAAGGTAGAGTGTTTATGTTTTATATGATGCCGTGAACAAGGGGGATATTACACGCCCGAAAAAGCAAAAGGCTACTACCGGGGTAGCTATTTTTTCACCCCCTGTTCTATGCTGTACTAGTGTCTATTAATTAAATTTTGTCTGTTTTTGCTATTGCTGGATCAGTTTACTCCATTCATTTGGATTATTGAACGCATTGCCTGTTAAAGCCTTTGCTGGAGCTGGTGCGCTTGGCATACGGTTTTGTTTTCTTGCTATTCTGACTTTGTACCTACGTCTTTGACATACATTTATTGCCTGACGCTTGTTACGGTCTGGAGGTGGATCCACTGGACCACCGCAGGCGATGGCGTAAGCCCACACCAGGGAGTGGAGTCTAAGTGGGTCCCGGTATTCACCAGAGCCCCCCGCAAAGCGGGATGGACTTGCTGCGGTGGGAGTCCACCAGGTCACTACCACTGGCGGGGCTTGCCTGCAGTGGCGGCCGGGGGGTGAAAGGGTACAGGAAGGGCGGGCAGGCTCGTGGTCGTGGACAGGCAGGGGGTCAGGACAGGCGGCTCGGGTTCGTAACAGAGACAACCCGGGAGGGGGGGCAGGCGGGAAAGGTTCGAACGGAAAAAGAAGAAAGGGAGTCGGTACACAAAGGCAAGACGGGAACGCTCTGACCTTAACCCCCATGGAATATACCCCAAAGGGGATCCGGCAAGGGGCCGGGCAGGAAGAGGGGGACTTAAATTTGGAGATGCCCGGCAATAACCAATTTACCGGGCACTCCCCCTTTAAACTCAGAGAGGGGGCCCCGGGCACCCCTAGGGGCGAGCTACACGCCGGGAGCTGAGAGCCGACAGGCAGGAGGGGGCGGGGTAAGTGGACGCTGGCAGGGGCTGCGACAGGGGGGACCCCGAACCCACGTGCGGGAGGGGGCTCCGCGGGAGGGGGGGCCGGGGACGCGCCTGCGGCCCGGGGACAGTGGTAAAAGGGGGCGTCCGTTACAGTAACCCCCCTTGGGCCCCCCCCCCTGGGGCCCCCTCCTTATGGTTTGAAGGTACCTCTGGATGGGGCTGCGGTTCAGAATATTCTCCCCCGGGCTCCCAAGACCTTTTCGGGCCCAAACCCCTCCGTCCACCAGAAAGTATCCCCTTTCCCCCCTATTTCTTCTCTGCCCAGAATCTCCTTGACCTCAAAGACTCGGCGCGTCAGCCACAGCGGAGGAGGAACGCCTTCTGGGAGAAGCGATTAAGGACCGGGGGCTTCAACGGGGACACATGAAATGATTTGGGGAAATTTCTCATCGAGGAGGGAGCCGGATTTTTTAAAGGGCCCCGGGGTTGATGGGGGCCGATGACCCAAAGGGCCCCCCGGGAAACCCGGGGGCCCCGTTTGTGAGAGGGCATCTTTAAGCGGAATAACGAACGAAGCCACACCTTGTCACCGGGGGGAGAAGACGGGAGGGAGTTTCTTCTTTTGCCCGCTTGATTCTTCATGGCTCGGAAGCCGGAGCAGCGACTGAGGGGTCTGGCCCAGATGGCCTTCAAATCTTGGATCAGTCTCCGCTGCCGGGCCCCTCCGAGGGGGTTGCCAGAGGGAGGGGTGGGGGGGGATCAGCCCCCTACACCACATAAAGGGAGAGGCCCCCGGGGACTCCGACTAAAGGGAGTTATGGGAAACTCCCCCCCGGGCAGAAAATTTGGGCCCAATTATCTTGGCGTGCCGAGACGAAGTGGCGAAGGTACATCCCAAGACCTGTTGACCCTCTCCACCAGGCCGCGCCCGGGGTGTTAGGGGGAAGGAAGTCGAGCTTGCCCTATTTGATTGCACAAAGCTCGCCAAAATTTGGGAACAAACGGCTCCCCGGTCAGAGAAATTTGCTGAGGAAGTCCATGCACCCGGAACACATGAAGGAAAAAAAGTTCCGCCAACGAGAAGCAGAGGGCAGGCCGGGCCCCGGAACGAAAGCGCCACTTGGAGAATCGCCCCGTTTTACCCAAAATAACGGTGTTGCCAACGACGGGGGGAGGTCTTAATGAAGTCCAGGGAAATTTTGGCCAAGGTTGCTTTGAATGGGGAGGGGGCAAAAAGTGGGCCTGGGCTTGGACGGGGCGTCTTGTTGCGGGCCTGAGTCAAAAGACGAAAGAATCCTTAAACATCCTTTTCCAGTTTGGCACCAGTAAACCGGGATTCAGACAAAATTTTTTCGGGCGCCGGGGTGACCTGCCCCAGAGCAATGTCCCCATTTTTAAAAAATACTTCTGCGGAGAGTGACGCACTAATCCTTCCAGGGGGAACCCTTCCGGGATCCCCCGGGCGCGCCGAGAGAGGCGCTCTGGAGGAATTAAGTTCTGGAGAAGTATCTTCACCCACCACGTCGGAGGCAGGGAGAGGGAGTCACTCTCACATTCTTCTAGCGGGCTGAAGGGGTTTTGAAAGTCGAACCGGGAGAAGAAGAGCGACCACCACCCTGGCGGGGGTTAAAGTCGCTGACCCGTCGAAGATATTGGAGGTTCTTAGGGTCCAGTAATACGGAGGGGAAAACGGGCACCCCCACAATAACGCCACTTTTCCCAAGGGCCCAAATTTTTTATGACTGTAGTTTCCCCGGTCGCCAATCGTGTAGTTCCTCTCGGCCGAAGAATGTTTGAGAAGAAGCCGCACTTACATTTACCCGTGGCCCTTTTTGCAAAGAACTGCTCCAGCCCCCTACAGACGAGGAATCCACCTCCAGTGTAAAGGGGTTCTCGGGGAATCCGGACGTGCAAGGAGGGAACCGTAGAAAAGGGGGGGACTTGAGTTAGAAAACGCCTCCCCCCCTCGACTGGCCACTGCGGGGGATTGGTTTGTTTTGGTGAGGGTACTTCGGGGCACCACGTGGAGAAGTGGGGGTAAACGGGTGATAGTAGTTGCAGAACCCCAAGAATCGCTGGATTGTCGCAAGCCGACGGGCTGGGCCCCCTGCAACACCGCAGACAGTTTCGCTGGGTCCATCCTAGGCCCTTGATCCGAGATGACGTACCCAGAAACGGGAGGCCGTCTGTGGAAAGGCACTTTCCCCCGCTTGGCTATAGGTGGTTCTCCCGGGGACTCTTAGTACCTGGGAACATGGCTGCGGGGGTTCGAGCAGGAGAGAACCCAGGGGTCATCAAGGTAGACCACCACGCAGGTGTGGGGGAGGGGCCCCCGAAGACGTCATTTTTACGAGCCCCCTGAAAAAACGGCGGGAGCATTGCATAGTCCGAAGGGGTCACCGGGATCAAAGTGCCCCTCCCTGTGTTGAAGGCCCTCTTCCCCCCCACCCCTTGCGGGGTTCGACCAATTGTAGGCCCCTCTCAATCCAATTAGAGAAGATCTTGGGCCCCGCAGGGGGTCCCAACAATTCCGTGATCAACGGGAGGGGTACCGGTTCTTCACCGTGATCTTGTTCAAACCCCCGGTATCTATGCAGGGCCGTAAGGTACCGTCCTTCTTCTTTACGAAAAAAACCCCCCACCTGCGGGGGACGAGGACTTGCGGAGAACCCCCTTTCCCGAGATTCTCCCGGATTACTCGGTCTGGCTTGAGTCTAGGAAGCACAGAGGGTAGACTCGGTCAGGAGGGTGGTACCCCGGCAGTGGTCATTGGGCAATCATATGGGGGGTGCGGAAAGACTCTCGCTTCCTCTCAGGAAGACATCACGTACTCCAAAAATTCGGCGGGACCCGGGGGAAAGGGTCCCTGTAGGGGGCCGGAACAGGGGAAACACCCCGGGCAGGTGCCAAAACCAAACAGCGTCCCCCCCCGTTGGGACCCCAACAATCACCCCCTCCAGTAGACCGTCCAGGATAGGAGAGTGGAGCCCTAGCCATGGGAGTCCGAGGAGATCGCCGACGAGGAGCGAGTCGACGTGAAGGAGACTTCTTTTTACAGCGCCCCCACATGGGGGGACTGGCTGGTGAGAACTGGGGGTGTCGCTAAGCAACTCCCCGCTGCGAAAGATGACAAGCGGGCTCTCCAGCGGGACCACTGGAAGCCGATATTGCTTCACGAGAGACTGGTGTAGAAGTTCCCGGGGGAGCCGGGGTCCAGAAACGCCGGAACTTGGAACGTGATGCCAGTCTCTGACACCCTGCACAGGCATCAACAGGCGGGAGCGGAGGAGGGTTTTCACCTAGGGGTGCCTCCCCCCCAGATCCTAGGTGTGGAAGTCTCCCGCAGGGTTGGGACACTGTGCTCTTGCTGAAGTCCCCTCCCGTTTAATGAAGCGTATACGACGGTCCTAACCGAATCAGGCACTGAGGGGGAAAAGGGAGTCTCTAGCGGGCCAAACGTCCTTAACTCGGGTTTAGGGGCCCTTTTTTAAAGGAGCACACAGTCGGGGCCTCGTTCCATGGAGTTCCGGGGCCAGGGTGCGGAAATGACCGCGTAGTCTCCTACAAACCGGTCCCCCCCGGGTAGGTTTAGGGGGCAGCTCCGCAAGGATGCACGGGGTGGGTTTCCCCGAAGACTTGCGGAAATCGCTAGAAATTGTAATCCCCGTCACCGGATCGTTCTCTGCCCCCAAAGAGGCGTAGCCCATGCCAGGGGCCTTTCCCGAGGGGGAGGTGATTACGAAAGCCACCTTCGCACGTTGGGCAGGAAAATGGTCAGTCATCAGCTCCCGGCATAGTCATTGGGTGATGAACCCCCTCAGAGTCTCGGGCCCGTCATACTTGGACGGGAGTGCAGGCGAACTTGGGCCCCCTTGGAGCCACCGGAAAACCCTAGAGGCGGGACAAACCCCCTGGGCTGGCGAAGGCTGCTGCTGCTGGACGGTGGGCGGTTGCTGCAACATGGTGGGGAAAACTGGGGATTGCTGCGCCTGTTTACCATTTTCTGAGACGGGTGGGAACAACGGTCGCCAGGGTGGGAAAAAAGGCCCCCTTTGGGGGGATCCATGGCCGGGTCCTACTGTTACGGTCGAGGTGGATCCCTTGACCACTGCAGGCGATGGCGTAAAGCCCCCACCAGGGAGTGGGGTCTAAGTGGTCCCGGTATTCACCAGAGCCCCCGCAAAGGGGATGGTCTTGCTGCGGCGGGGTCCACAGGCACTACCATGGCGGGGCTTCCCGCAGTGGCGGCCAGGGGTGCAAGGGGCAGGAACGGCAGGGAGGGTCGTGGTCGGGACAGGCAGGAGGTCAGGGCAGGCCTCTGGTTCGTAGACAGTAGACAAGCCGGAGGGCGGGGCAGGGGGCAAGGTTCTAGCGGTAAAAAGAAGCAAGGGGTCGGTACACGGGGAAGGGAAGAAGGAACCTCGGAACACTTTCACCATGGAATATACACCAAGGACCGGGAAGGGGGCCCGGGGGAAGAGGCCGGACTTTTAAAAGGAGCATGCCGGCAATAACCAATTACCGGTGACTGCCCCCTTTAAAACTCAGAGAGCCCGGGGGGCAGCCTAGGGCGGAGCACACCCGGGAGCTAGAGCCGGGGCAGAGCAGGAGCGTGGTGGGGTAAGGGACCGGCGGGGCTGCGACACGGGGGACCCCGAACCCGACGTGCGGGCGGGGGCCCGCTGGGAGCGGGGGCAACGGACGCGCCTGCGGCCGGGACAGTGGTCACAGGGGCGCCCGTTACAACGCTTTTTACCTTTTTTCTGCTCTATTTGGTTCTGATCCATTTTCACCTGAACTTTGTACATTGTGTTTGTCTGTCTTGTCTGTTCAATGTTTGCATGTATTCAGGGCAGGGACTGCCACCCAGTTGTCCCGCCGTTTGGGGGTCGGGTTGGCAACAGACGGGAAAGATTTGGGGGGGACTTAGTGCTAAAATACATGTCTGCCTTATCTTGTTTTCTCCCCGGGGGGTCCCTAACATTATAACTGTCCCTAAAAACTTATTTACAAAATTTTGTACATTTTATTTCCCAGCCATCTGGATTAGTATGGACGCCATTCTGCAGCTCACTAATCGGCTGGAGGGCCTGGTTAACCTAGTGTCTTGTCACCCAGCTGTGGTGGTACTGTTTTTCAGGGACCTTGAAAGTATAAATAGGGTTTTGATACAAGTCATGTCGACTTTATTTTAGAATCAAGCCACTTGCCTCTGAGGCCCAAATGGTGGACATTCTGGTCTCACTTTTAGGGTATGTTCACATGACGTTTTGGATCCGTTTTTTACCAGAAGAGAAACTGCATCCAAACTGCATCCAAAAAACATATCCAAAAACGCAGCTGCAGATGCTTTTTTTGGATACGTTTTGCATGTGTTTTTGGATGCGTTTTTCAATATTATACACATATACACTGATAAAATGCAGGCAAAGAAATTTGGGATTATTCACAAATGATACCATCTACAGATGTTGTAGTTTGGAAAGGTAAAACTTTAGTGTAACTTTCTAAATCGGCCCCAGAGTCTCATTTGATCTAGAAGAACTGTTTTTAACTTTAATAAAAAAAAGACCCACATTTTCACTTAGAGAGAAAATGGGTTAAGTAGTAGTGTAGGAGGAAAACCCAAAAGAGGGGACTACCGAATTTTACATGGTTTTCAGATTTTGCCCAATAAGGGCAATACCCTTTTACAGTGTTTAATCTTTTTAAATCCTTTTTATATGTATTGAATGATATAAAAGCATTTTATACTCCTTACTTACAGCCGGAAAACTTTCCTCTATTTTTCATTTAAAGAAAGCCTATGATCACTAATTGTCCGTTCGACTCAGAGAACAGTGTCTCTGTTAATAATAGAAAATTCTTGCCATTCGGTTTCGAACAAATCTATGTGCTTATACATATATATTCAAACTCATAATGAACAAAAGTAACCAAACTCATAGTATAACAAAAAATTCCACTGGTACATAAATTCCATCTACAGGTTACAATAACCACAGCTAGGGACCGCTCTCTAAGTTGCCCATTTTTTGGAAAATGTATATTTAACCTCGGCGTACACAATAGGAATCAAGTTTATTTTAGAAACAATAATCATGCAGTATTCTGGCCTCCAGAGCAAGTGATCTCCATCTCTTTCTCCGTATCCCCCTGACAACCCTTTATTTGTCCTCTCAGCTGTTATCCCCAATGATCAGTCTTCCCAGTGATCCCTCCATTTTCTTCAGAAGGTAATATGAGGTAAGTCTAAATGGGTTCATCGGAGTCGTGATCTCTATATCTGAGAAGACTTTTATAATAAATTGTTTTTTAAAAAATTTTGCGGTGTATTTCTCCTTATTACTTTCTGCCTAATTCTTCCATTTTCAAGAAATTCTTTAAGATATCTATTACTTCTTTTTTGACTAGGAGTTTAAACCCCCCAACCAATGTCTTAAAAAACTTTTTCCGTTTCCGAACGAAAGGGATGTATTCCTTTTTTTTTTTATTGGACTGTGATTCACTGCTTTCTCTCCTTCCCTTGGGATAAAGTGAAATTAAGTCAAACCCGGGACATCAGTTACCCAAAACGCCCAAAACATTCTATAAAGGCAAGCACATCCTCCAATGTTTTGGCAATCCCAAATACCATGAAGCAGACCCCCCGCTTCAGTTTCCCTTTTGGGCTTTCCCTCAAAATAAGAGTGGTGCGTCCCAAAAAAAAGGAATATGGCCTTGTGGGCCAGCCTGAACACCATTTCCCTCCAATTTTCATTGACTATGATACCCCACACCTTTGTAAGACCTATTTTAATCTGTTGTCTGACCTCGGGTCCCCCCAGATCCACATCCCATGTCATGAAGCATTGACCTTTCGTGTCAAGTGCCCTTTTTCCCTTAGGTGATAATTAATAGACAATGAGTTTTTTATTCCCCTTTTTTTGGCCAATTAGAGTGTCAAAATCCCCGGGGGGTTTCCCACTGTCCCCCCATTTCCTTACCTGACTTTTACAAAGTGAATACATGTGTGTAGGAAAAAGATTTGGCTAGGTTTTGGTTATATTTGGCTCTCGTCTCTTCCCCATTAAAAAACCTATTTCTGTGGTATGTATTTGGTCTGATTATGCCTAATTTTTATGACTCCTCCATTCGGGTAGAATTTATTTTTTGGCCTTGGGGGAAAGGGGGAAGGTCCCAAAATTTGGGGGCATATTTTGACATTTCTGGGGAGTCCATATTTTTTTCTGAGATTTCCTAGGGCCACTGTGTCCCTCAAATCACACTGTCTTTACTTTTTTAGGTAAGTATTTTAAGGGTATGTAACATGCTCTCAGTGAAAATCACCTCCATCGATGCTCTAATCAAGTTAAAAAAAAATGAAAGTTCCATCAGCCAACTCTGGCAGCCGCAGCAAAGCAGCTAAGTTATATAGGCTTATGTCCGGTAGGGGTAGACGTCCCCCCCTCTGTGGGCGTGTCAGTTTTTTATAGGCAATCCGAGGTCTCTTGTTTTATCCAGAGAAAAGTGTAAAGGCTGATTGTATCTTTTTAAACATCTTTATGGCGTAATAGTAGGGGGATGTTCTGGAGTGGATATAATATTCGAAAAAAAGCTCACCATTTTCAAAAGGTGGGCCCTTCCGAACAGTGACAAAGGCAACATTCTCCATTTTTCTAGCTCTCTTTCTTTTTTTCTATCAGCGGGGTGTAGTTTAACTGATATAGGGACAATGTGTCTTTTCCAATCTTTATACCTAGGTACGTGATATGCGTCTTGGATATCCCTACTTTTACTTTCAGATCTGAGAGGTCAGCTACGTTGCCCATCAATAACAAATGTCTTCCGGTTATGTTAATCTTGTATCCCATAAAGTCTCCCAAAGTTATCAGCTCCTTTATAATTGTCTCTAGATGTTGCTTAGGGGAGTGTACAAAGAGTAATAGGTCATCTGCAAACGCACATAACTTGACCTCTTCCCTTCCTACCATAATGCCTTCATACGTGTCAGATGTTAATAAATGGGTGATAAGCGGTTCTAAAAAGCAAAGGTGACAGAGGACACCCTTGCCTTGTCCCTTTCTGACGTTTTATAGGTTTTGACAGGAATCTTGGCGTATTAACCCTGGCTTGGGGGTTCCTATATATTGCCGTCAGGAAATCTCTAAACTCCCCATAAATACCCATTTTATCCATAACTGCATTTAACCAGGACCTTTTCGGCATCAAGGGCAAAAAGGGCCGGTGTGTCGTTTCCCAATTTGCTACCAGAGAGGGCATCTTGAACTGCCAATACTGACCTAATATTAATTACCCCTGACCTCCCCTTGACGAACCCATTTTGATAGGAGCTAATTAGCTTAGGAAGAAACTGTGCTAATCGATTGGCCATAATTTTTGAGAAAATCTTTGCATCTTGGTTGATTAAAGAAATTGGCCTGTAGGAGCCCGGGTCGGTCGGGTCCTTTCCTTGCTTGGGGAGTACCTTGATGTAAGCCGTATTAGCCGAGTCCAACATTCTTTTTGTGGCAATAATATTTGGTGCGAAGATTTTATAAAATTCTGAACTCAGGCCGCCTGGGCCCGGCGCTTTATGGTTCGGGAGGGATTTAATAGTGTTTGTGATCTCCTCAACTATGATCGGAGCATTCAACAGGGCACACTCCTCCTCTGATAGTGATGACAATGTGACATTGTCCAAAAAGGGTTTAAAATCTTTCTCCGGGGGATCTGCCTTATAGAGCCTATCATAGTATTCCTTGAATATGTTATTAATTTCTTTCAGGTTAGTATGGGTTACATTTTGTTGCCAAATTTAAAATAATCAGCCTGTTGGTGAGTGCATGAATGGGCATTAAATAAGGGTCACACCCTCCGCAACATTACTCGAACGGTCGTCTGTTCCTGACCTAGCGCTACTGCATGTGCGTTCCTGATGTAGCGGTTGGTGCCTTCAATTTGTACCTTGTTATATACTTTTATGAGACATATGTAATAACCGCTATCAAAGATTTTTAAACTATAGCTGCAAAAGCCCTCCATCCTATACTTGTTTGATGCTTGGCCCTCTGCAATATATCTTTCAACTACAACACATGGTGGAAGTCTCCGCGACCGTGCATCAAGACTCGACTTGGAAGAGCCTGCAACATGTGTGTAAGCTGAACATTTAGTGTTTTTTTTGTCAGGATTGTTAGGAGCATAAACATTATAGAGGCTCAGTCTCCCTGCTGGAGTATCCAAAACCACATGAAGGATCCTACCCTCCCTGATAGTTTTGGAAGTTACTAATGCACATTGTGCCTGCCAATGTATCAACAACAAGACTCCTGCTTTGTTTCCAACTGCTGGCAAACCCACCACTTCTCCCACCCACATCTTATTCATCCTCTGAATATCCTCTAATTTCAAATGTGTCTCTTGTAACATTATTATGTCCCCCTTAAGTTTTTTCAAGTGACGGTGGATCATCCTCCTTTTGTGGGGGGATTTAAGCCCCTTCACATTCCATGTAATAACCTTAGTCATCGGAAGGGTAAAGCTTTGTTTCTTAGCACCCTTTGTTCACTTATCTGATTGGCCCCCTGCTGGGATTTTACCCCCCTTCTGTTGTGTATCTTGGATCTAGCAACCCTATTTAAATTGTACCAGTGGAAAAACCTAGAACCATTAAAACTTTTAAAACCTTTGCATAGTCCTATCGGCTTCAACATCTGTTTGCTGACTCCACTGTTTTCGTACATGCATTTCTCCTGCACCCCTCCTCCTTCCCAGCTAGCCAGGGATCTCATACAGCCCCACTTCCCCTCCTCCCGCCCGACCCTCTTTGAACCTCGTACATAAGATTAGATCTCTATAGATCTGAAAACCCCCTATAGGCCATATTAATTTCCAAAAAGGCACCTCCTAATCAAAATAGCCACAGTTTAAACCTTTTGCCCCTCTAAGACATACATCACAACTTGCAAGACCATCGTAAATGTCACTCATCGTTTTCTTGCAGAGAGGTAGTCCCTGCATTCCCGCCTGTTCTTGTCTCGATGGGGACTGAGCTGGTGATAAGTCCTGTGATGAGTCCGGTGTTCTCCGACCTCTCCCTAAGTCTCTCTGTCCCTCCAGGCGTGCCTCTCCTGCCACTTCTCTGTTCTGCTCCATCTCTATTAAGAAGGCATTGGCTGCCTCTGGTGTAAGGAAAGACTCAGTCCTGCCATTCTGTAGAAAGATACGCAGAGTTGCGGGGAACTGTAATGAAAATCAGATTTGTTTTTGCACCAGATCACTGCACACCAGAGAAAAAGCCCGCCTTTTTTTGTCACCTCCGCTGAGTAGTCAGCGAACATTAAAATGTTATGCCTTTTATTGCCACTTTTCCTCTTTTTTTCCTGAAGGATTGTAAGATAAGTGATTTTTCGGCAAAGTCCAAGTAGCGCACTATGACCGGCCTCGGTCTGTCA
Source organism: Phyllomedusa bahiana (assembly GCA_025379985.1). Taxonomy (NCBI): domain Eukaryota; kingdom Metazoa; phylum Chordata; class Amphibia; order Anura; family Hylidae; genus Phyllomedusa; species Phyllomedusa bahiana. The sequence goes on along the minus strand of JAODAL010066354.1, from coordinate 576 downwards.
GCTCCTTCCCTATCAGCAGCCCTCGCCATCCCCAGGCGGTGAGCGCGTTCAACTTTATAGTCGGCAGCCAGACCTAATGCTTTCGGGATGTCATGTGAGCAGATTTTTGGTAGCTGGGACTGTGATATGGACTCCGGCAGCCCGATTATGCGGACATTGTTGTGTCTTGAACGATTTTCTAGGTCATCCACCTTGTCTTGCAAGGATTTGTTGAGTCTCAGGACCTTATGGAGGTTGCTTTTCACCCCTAGTATATCATCCTCCACATTACTGGTTCTCTGCTCAAGTTCTGCTATTTGGGCAGTATGGGCACCTATGTCCTCCTGAATCTTTCTCATTGTCTCTGTTATCAGGGTAGTCAGGGATGCTTTGATATCTGGTGCAATTAACTTGGCTACTTTATGCGCCAGAGCTTTACAGTTGGCTGCCAAACGTGTTGCCCCTGCCTCCTGATCACTACTTTCACTTTTCCCTGAGGATACTTGCGGTTGAGACGCGCTTCTGTTGCTCCTCGTTGCACGGGGTGGATCGGGCGCCATCTTAGAAACACACGCGGGGCAGTCTTTGCACCCCTAG
>JAODAL010066353.1:0-17800 GCA_025379985.1 Phyllomedusa bahiana | reverse complement strand
GACTTAGAGATCCCCTGTTACTCCCAGGGGAGATTCTCATAACCCACAGAGCATTTCTGCTCTGTTCTCAGCTGGCTTAACACCTTGCGTCCCAGCTTTGCTTTCAATCAGTTAAAAAAACCGATTTCAGGCAAGCTGTCTCAGCCTTCCTCTACACCAAGGAAAGCCTGAATTCATGATTCCACCATCAAATGAATTCTCAAATTTTATCACAAGATGCTTTTTTTTTTTTTTCTTTTCCAAGTCAGCTGACCTGTCCTCTGCTCTCTGTGGCAGGGACTTAGAGATCCCCTGTTACTCCCAGGGGAGATTCTCATAACCCACAGAGCATTTCTGCTCTGTTCTCAGCTGGCTTAACACCTTGCGTCCCAGCTTTGCTTTCAATCAGTTCCAAAACATTCAATACACATAAAACAGAAAATACCCCACAAGGAGTTAACTTGACAGGTCATAGGTTCAATAGCATGGGCCGACTCGTTACCTGTCAGCGTGATCTAACAATTAACCGAATGAAACATAGTACAACTCCCACTAGGCGAGCAATCTGCTCGGATAAGCAAAGTTTAAACCTTACTTACCCGGACAGATATTCAGAAGAGGGATGGCGCCTTTATCTCTCATCTGTGTCCGCCAGTAGAAGCTCCACCAGTTCAGTTTTCGGTTAATAAATCAGATCTAAGCCCATGCCTCACGTTGCAGGCGTCATCTGTAATAGATAGTAGCCTCAAAGGGGCTATCCTGTCCTTGTGGGGGTTCAAATTATCTTAAAAATAACAAAAGGTGCACCGAGAAAACAAATCACAACATGCCCTGTTGCTGTGAAAGTGCTTTCTGATTTTATTCACAAAATGGTGGTTTTTTATACCTCTTTGCAAATTAGTAGATAAGAAGCATCACATGTAGCTGGCTGTGAGGGTCTATTGGCACGTCCTTATCTATGGACCACTCCTCACAGCTTCAGGAATGTCTGAACACAGGGTGTAACTTCTGACTAGGCGCCATCTTGGATTACACGACGATCTATACAAACTACTACAGGCGGCCATTTTGTTTAACACATTAATGACAAAAGATATACCTACAGCTTTTACATGCTGTACTATACAAGTATGTGCCTATTATGTATATAATATATATATGTATATGTGAAGTATATACTAACTAATACATTAAAATAGAGACACAAAGGATCACACATATATAATCTTTGTTCCCATCCACAACACAGACGGGCTCCTAATATTAAAAACTTAGTAGCCCCAAGCCAAATTAATAACCAGCAAGATCAAATCCACAAGGAGCCAGTACATCCGGGTAGTTCTGCATGTGGGTCCTCGAATTGTCTATGCTGTAGGAGCATTAGCAATACGAAACAGTTCATATCTAACGCCACGAAAGAAAGTTATTATATCAAACAGAGTCTAAACTGTAAAAGTAATTTTGTCATTTATATCATTGAATGCAGTTGTCATCTTCAGTACGTGGGTCGAACCACAAGACCCCTCCATATGAGACTAAACGGGCATAGAACCTGTATTAAGCGAGGGGAACTCAAGCAGAGCGTAGCCCGTCATTTCTTGGAATACCATGACCAAGATTTCAGCCTCCTGAGAATAACCCCGATAGACCAGGTCCCTCAGTATAAATCCAATAGGTTTCAGCTTCTACAGAAACGTGAAACCTATTGGATGTTTAAACTCCAGACCATACGCCCTAAAGGGATGAATGAAGTAGTAGAGCTCATTTACTAAAGAACTCCTCTGATGTCTATATGATCTCCCTTTTTTCTCCATATACATTCTCCACTATTTCTATATGTAATGGGATCACTGTAAAAAAAATTGAAAAAATATTGTCTTGTCTTAGTGACTGATCATATTGAGCTCCCCGTCTTCCGGGCCAGACATGGACTGAGCTATACCTCCCTTTTTCCATGAGATCACATTATATTCCACCATTTTTAGGTTGCACTATAATCAAAGCCAATTATACATGCTCCAGATACGTGTATTGGAGTAAAGAAAAAAACCTCATTATAATTCCCATAGAGTGTCGCTCGTTTTTCTATTGGCCGAAAGGGTCGAGCCTCTTTTTTGTAGAGTCAAACTGATGCCGAGCTACTTCCCATAGAAATACATGGTGTGAGTAGCTCGTTTTTCTATTGGCCCTAAGAGTCGAGCTCCCCAGGATCTAACCAATCCCGTCTATGCTGTAGATATTCATTGAATAACATTAGTGATGCGCTGATAGGAGCGCTCTTAGACTAAACACTGAGGTTCAGGAACATCAACACGGTTGGCCAATCCGACCACCGTGCTGCTGTTGAATGGAAACCAACCACTGTGTATTGAGATATTGTTTACTATATTATCACCCTAGAAGTGTAATGAACTTAAACCCTATGATAATTTCTAGAGAGTGTTACTCGCTCCTTCATTGGCTGAGGGAGTTGGGTTTTCTCTCTCTTATAACCAATTGTTTATTGAGCTACCCCTCCTATAGAGGTATAATAGTACGTGTAGCTCATACTGGTATTGGTCCTGAAATATGAGCTCGCTTAAGTCTAGCCAATTACAGTTAGGCTGGGGACTTTCATTCACAATACTTACAGAGATGCGCCTATCCGGGCGCTCTTTTGTCTATATATCTTATTACTAGCCCACTCAGTGCATCGCTGCGGGCCACTTCTATCTGCTCTTACACTATAGAGTTAATCTCTTCCCTGTCCGTGTGGTAACAACAGAGGGGAGTGCGGCTCGCTCCCTGACTGGTTGGGAGAACGGGAGTTTACTCGATTGGAAACCAATCGCGCCACATGTTTAAATGACTGAAATTGCTAGATCTACAGCGATTGGTTAGTTCCCATTCCATAGGCTAACATTGTTTTTTTGCCGCTCGCACTCTCATTGGCCGGTTTCACCGTCCAATGAGAGGTGCGGAATTCTTTTAAATGACTGTTTTTCCCGGCATTTTCTGTAATCACAATTCCTGAGGTAGCGCCGGTTTCGGCGAGAAACGCGTCGTCAGTGATTTTAATTTTTATATGTTTGTCAAGGCTGTATAACCTTTTTATGAGTTGTTTATGTATTAAACATCCATTTTCTTAAAACTCCTCGTAATTCCTGGGGTTTTAAAACAGATGAGCGCCGTGAGCGTCTTTTTTCTTTGAGTTCTTATTGTAACCAACCTAAATACATGTCAGTTGTTCTGCTTGTATTGTGTTACCGTGAACCCTATGGTTGTGGCTTAGCACTCCATTCCAGAATGGTTCACTCCCACATCATGTGCATAATGTCTGCATTATCCCCAGTACATCTTGGACGGATTGAGTCTGACCGTGCTCCAATCTTCTGAAGAATCACAGGATGCCCTATATTACAAGGCATTATGGGAAAGGAGCTGAGAAGCTCTAGCGCCCTCTTTTTTGGATGTAACAAATCCTCAATTTGCTTTTGACCACTGGCTCTTTGGAAAGCAAGAAGGGATATCTAGCCAAGCCAGCGTCACCCATCTGTAGACAGCCGTTTCGGGGTGTTTGCCCCTCGTCAGTGCAGAGCAGAGCGATGCTGGCTTGGCTGAGTGGGAGGCAATGAGTAGCTCAGAAAGGGAAGATCTCTCCTTAGGGAGAGCGCCATATAGGTGTGTGGAGATTCGAAATGACCTTTTTGCACTCCACAAAGCATCTGCATATCACAAGGCATTATGGGAAAGGAGCTTTCTGAGCTACTCATTGCCTCCCACTCAGCCAAGCCAGCATTGCTCTGCTCTGTACTGACGAGGGGCAAACACCCCGAAAAGGCTGTTTACAAATGGGTGATGCTGGCTTGGCTAGATATCCCTTCTTGCTTTTCAAAGAGCCAGTGGGTCAAAAGCAAATTGAGGATTTGTTACATCCAAAAGAGGGCGCTAGAGCTTCTCCGCTCCTTTCCCATAATGCCTTGTGATATGCAGATGCTTTGTGGAGTGCAAAAAGGCAATTTCGAATCTCCACACACCTATATAGGTGCTCTCCCTACGAGAGATCTTCCCTTTCTGAGGATGCCCTATGTAATACCATAAGTTGGGAAAATCGTTGGCCCTTGCATAGTGAGACCTCAATGGAGAATATCCATTGGTCCTCAGAGATAGGGCTCATATTAGCCTCCCATTTGGCCTTCACCGAAAGGTGGGCGTCCCTATTGGACTTGGAAAGCAACGCCCGATACACCATAGATATCAGTCCTTTGGTAGTGGGACGGGTTCATACCAAATCTACCTGTATGAAGAGGTAGGTTCAATGATTTTTCCTGAGCTACATTTGCAGGTCTATGTTGCAGGTATTGCAGGATCTGTGAGGTAGTTTAAATTCTTCCTGCAGCCGTGCAAACCTTTTAATCTCCCCACCGTTCTGCACTTGTTGGAACAGGAATTCACGACTTTTACTGTCTGTTTTTGCAGAATACAACTTCCTGGGTCCTGTATAACATAGCGTCCTTCTACTGGAGAATAAAGAACGAGCCGTTCCATGTGGTCGAATGCGCCATGAGAGCATTGCACTTCTCTTCAAGGTATTGTGCATTTCTTAACTGTTGATATGAAAACGCTGGTAGCAGTTTTGTCAAGTGTTGATGCGTTCGTGAAACTCCTCAAATTTAAATGAGGGATCCCATCTCAAAAATTCATGGCAGATTGATATGATATGCTATAAACATCTGATAGGTGCAGAGCTCGCATCTGGGACCTGCATCCATCTCTGGAACAGACCCCACTATAGTGCCAGCTCTGAATGAATAGCTGGTTTCATTTGTGCACAAATCTCCATTTTGTTCTATGGACGTTCTGAGTATTGAACACAGCATGCTCGTGTACTGGGAACTCCCATAGAACAGAATGAGAAGGCGACGCTCCCCTGTACTGGGAACTCCCATAGAACAGAATGGAGAGAACACAGCGCTCCCTGTACTGGGAACTGCCATAGAACAGAATGGAGAAGGCGGTGCTCCCCTGTACTGGGAACTCCCATAGAGGAGAATGGAGAGAACACTGCTCCCCTGTACTGGGAACGCCCATAGAGGAGAATGGAGAACACAGCGCTCCCCTGTACTGGGCTCTCCCATAGAGGAGAATGGAGAACACAGCACTCCCCTGTACTGGGAACTCCCATAGAGCAGAATGGAGAACACAGCGCTCCCCTGTACTGGGATCTCCCATAGAGGAGAATGGAGAACATAGCAATCCCCTGTACTGGGAACTCCCATAAAACAGAATGAAACAGCGCTCCCCTGTACTGGGAACTCCCATAGAACAGAATGGAGAACAGCACTCCCCTGTACTGGGATCTCCCATAGAGGAGAATAGAGAAGCTCTTTTATTGTTTTAAAATGAGGGAACGTTACAATATGATAACTGAATATAAGACAATATATGCAATATATACACATTAGCCTTGTGTCTTTTATAGAGCTTCCCCTAGCTGGTCCAGAGTATTCCCATTCATACTCACACTTCATCTCGCCTCATCACCCTTTCAAAATTCCCTTACTGGCCCACCTCTATTAATATTCCACACCCATATATACAGTATATACAGTATTTACATATTTCTTTTTTTTTGTGTGTGTGCGTTTTTCTCCATTCCATTCTTTGATGTTCACTGTCTTACAACAAAAACTTGACTCCCGGAGTTCTGGTCCCAGAGTCTATGTCTCATAGTTAATTCCGGACAGGGACCAGTCTCCTGTCTTCTCCACCCCCCTATTGACCCTCCACCCAACCTATCTATCCTACCCCAACTATACACACCTCGGGCTAAAGGCACTCGCTGCCCAGATAGATGAATAATGGGAGCAGGAAAGATTTGTTCAAGCTAAGTCTCTCTCTAAGGGTTAATGACCAACCCTTCCACCTTCTGAGCGGCATTATTTAGCCTGTCCTCCCAATTTTTCTTTGGGTAATCATCCTGGCCGAATTCAATGCCTAAGATCTTTACTGTTTCCTGGGGGGCAGGGAGAGTGTCTGGAGGATCAAACATAGGGTCCCCTTCTCCCATCCAAAGACTTTCAACTTTTTCCCGGGTTTAAATTTCTGGACCAGAAGATTCCGAATACTCTTCCCTCCGACATCACCACCCCGCCTCCTCTTTCGAGGAGCAAAGACAGTGACATCAACGGCATAGGCTATTACTAGGGCAGGTGCTAAGGTCCGCGGGGCCATCCTTACCCCGCCAACGGTCTGCAATTTAGCCCCTTTAAAGAAGGGATCAATTGAAAACGCTTAAAGCGAGGCTTAGGGGCAACCCGGGCGAACCCAGTTCCACCCGGGAAAGGACCCCGAACCAAAACCGTTCACCAAGGAAAAGTTCAGCCCCTTTTAAAAAGTCTTTAAACCCAAATTTTAACAAACCTCCCGGCAGGCCTAATTCAGAAGAGTGGCCCAGAGGTACTCATTTTTAACCCGATCAAAAGCTTTTGCTGCCAAGACAGTGTGAACCCCCTTCCATTTGACCCGCCCTGCCCGCTCCACGGCCCCCCCTGACACCAAGGGCCACGAAAATGGGCTGCGACCGGGAAAAAGGAAGCAGTGCTGACCCGTGAAAGGAGTGTGATGAGATTTTTTCAGCCTATTAAAAACACTTTTGCCAGAATTTTCCCTGTCCACATTGACAGCACTAGGGGACGCCAATTCTCAATGGGGACGGTTCTTTACCCTTTGAAAGGATGATCGGGGCAGACCCCCTTTTTGACTTTGGCGGGTTTTGCCCGGGGAAGAGAGACATCTTTTAATACCTCAGTCAAGGGGGGAAAAAACCAAGGTGTCCTTAAAGGTCTTGAAAAATTGATTTTAAACCCACAGGTCCCGGGGTCTTCTTGAGGGCTAAGTTAACCCCCCCTTCACTTCCTCTTCTTTTAAATCTCTCCTGTAAATCATAAAGAGAGGGCTTATTCCTGGTTCAGGACGGGTTTTTCGCCGGGAAAGCCGGGGATTTGTCTCGATTAGTTCCCTCCTGCCCAAGAGATGCGAGTAAAAGGAATAACGATCTCCAGGATTCTTCGGGGACCTTTTTCAGAGACCCCGTAGTGTCTTTTAGGCCTGCCCCATCTTAAAAACTACGACTCTATAGTTCTTGTGGGACCGGCGACCCGGTATTTCCAAAACCCCTCTCAAAAACCCAAGGATGTGTGTCTATCATATGACTTCTTGAGCAAGGATTTCACCTGGGATCCCCTCGGGTACCCCCAGTCGAGCCCAAAACGCTGAGTTTCCTCCTCGGGTTGATCAGGCGGTCCCTTTTCGATCAAAGGCTCGAGGTCTGGCGGAAGAACTTAAGCTTCTTTTTGAAATTTCCCCACTCTATTTGCTTCTACATCAGCCCAGTAATGGTCCCTGACTCAAAGGGAAGTCCTCGGGGGTTGTCTGTTTTCCCGTCTTTCCAGGATCCAGGAGTATGAATTCAGTTTTCCAATAACCTTCCCCATATGAGGGGTCTCTGAAATTTTAAAGAAAACATAATCAACGTGGTCGGAGAAAACTCCCTCCACCACCGACAAGGGGTCGGATGCTTCCCCCCTTTAAAAATAAAAACCAATTAACCTAGCCCAAATTGACTACCCCTTTGGGAAAGTGAACCCCTGTGGCTGGGGTTGCCTGTAGGAATCCACCAGTGGCTTCTATTCAAAGCGAGCTTTCATAGCCTCACTCTGGAACCCCCCAATCTATCTGGGGGGACCCGAGAGGGGGTATTGAAGTCCCCTCAAAGATGATTGGCGGCTCGTAAAAGGAAAGGTTTAAAAGGGGTTTTGCTGAAGTAAAATTAGGGGGAAAGCTTTCAAATGAAATAACAAACTTTTCACCATTCATTATTATTAAAATTTGCATGTTTTGTTTTGCTGCCCCCTTTGTGATCAATTGTTTACAGTCTTTCCCCAGGGGATAGACCAGGGACGCGAGTCTCAGTCCTGGTCAGAATCTCAGACTCATTTTCTCTCTCAAGAGTATGAGTGTTCAAACCCCAGTTGCGTCATCTATCCTGTCCTCTGACTCCTTAGTAATTGTCAAACAGTGCAAAAAAAAAAAAAAGAAACCTCAATGGGGTTTAAATGCATTGTAAAGAGAAAAAAAACGGTTTGGTTCCTGGGGGTTTTAAACCCTGGGCCCGTTGTGTTTTGAAGGAAAAAATTTTAAACTCTCAGTACCCACAATGCTTTAAATAAACAGCCCTTTTTCTTTGACTATAGGGGAAAGGGGCCTGGTGATGTACCCCTGCTGGGTCACATGATATGCAATTTTAAACAAATCACACATGCCCCCCTTTTGAGCCACAGGCTGAAGGGGATGAGGAGGGATGAAATGTTTTTGGGGAAAACCCCTTTAAAAGTATAAAAAGACATTTCCCGTCCCCCTGGCTTTGTGGCCGTTGTGTTAATGAGTTTAATTCTTGTCCCTTTATGACAAATCTAAAATCAGGGCACCTCCCCCTTTCGAGCCAAAAACCCGTTTTGCATTCAAAACCCCGGCCGGTAAAAAGAACCCCCACCCCCCTTAGGCTTGCTGCAAGAGAACCCAAAGGAGGGACCGGCCTCCATTCCCCCTTTTGTTTCCCTTTTGGCCCACAAGTCTGTCGCCTGGTTTTGCAAAAACAAAAAGTCAGCTTCAACCCGGGTGAGAAAATCAAAGGCCCTTATTAGACATATTGACTTAATGCTGGGCAAAAGTTAACACTTGCCAGCGTAAAAGGAGGTTTGGTGCCCCCTCATGGTGACAAGCTCCAGCCCTTTTTTGCCTTACCACTCCCTCCCCTCCCCCTCGAGGTTGAGGTTTTCACCCTTTTTAAAGTTAAGACTATCCCTTTTACACCACTATACCTTTCCCCGTGCTATTTGCTCTTCCCACCACTCCGTTGCCGGCTCCTTCTCCTCTACCCCCGGGATTTGAGGGTCCTTAGCTGTCATGTGGGATCTCCCGGGGGGGGATGCACCCCTCCCCCAAGGCCCCCACCTTCTCTTTTTTTCGTCGTCCTTTCCCTCTCCCCTGATGAGGGGCCAAAAGGGTATGAAAAAACCCCCGTAACGGTTGGGGGTTTCAGTCAGAGGAGGGGGGGGGGGGGGGGGGGTTTACCTAGCCTTCCTTTATCCGCCCTAGTCAGGGTTAAGGGGGGGAGAGTGGTCCCATTCTAAAGAGGAAAGTTGCCCCTTTTCCCCCCTCCCTTTTCCCCCTTTTTGCATCCCCTTTGTAAAGGGTTCCCTTTCACCCATCACTCCCCCTTTCTGCTCCCCTGTGTGATAGGGGCCCGGGGGGGGAGGGGAGCTTTTTCCTTTCCCCAATCCTCCCGGTCTCTTCCCCTATGTCACTCTCCCTCGGCCCCGGTTTGTCCTGTCTGGAGGTGGTTTCCGGGCTTTTGAGGTTTAAGGACCCCCCCGCATGGGTCTGGAAAGCCCCTTCCCCTTCCTTTTAGCACCCCATACGTCTTAGCTGTGCTGCGTTTTTCTTTTTTTCCCGTCTTGGCTCCCCCAGCTCCCTTGCCCTTTTCTGTCTCCCCCATCTGTGTCCCCTCCCCGCCTCAGGGCCCTTGCTTCTCCCATAAGCCTGAGGAGCGGAGTTATTGGTTGCGAGCGAGGGCCCCTGACTAAAGGGGTGACCCCAAACCCACACAGGTGACAGCGAATCTGCCACGGATGGGCTAGATGGCTTACCTCCCCCCCACACATTGCACAACCGTGCCCCTGCACTGGGCACTGGAAAATGGTGGGGGGCCACCCTGGGACAAGCTTTGGGTGCCCGGTTTTAAAAACCAGGATTCTATCCCTGCCTAGGAAGGGGAGGATGGGATGTGGTGACGGTGTTACCAGCGTACTTAAGTTTGACCCTGAAGGGCAGGCCCCTGACCCGATGGGGCCCAAATTCAATCCTCTTTTTTTTTTTTATGGAAATGGGACGGTCTCCATATCTGTTTAACCCGGTCTGTGTCTAGTAAAACGGTCACTCTCTTAAAGTTATTTTGGGGGGATAGTTGGGGGAACGAAACCCCCCCACTCAGGGAGATGTTTGAGCTTTATGGGGCCAAAAAAGCTCAAGTCCCCCCTGCCCCCATGAAGTACGTCTTAATTTGGAGACCCAGTAGGATGTTCAGGGGGAAAGTTTTGTACCCTGGAAAAATCCATCCCAAATAGGAGCTCACCCCCTTAGTCTATTTGGAAATGTTTTCATTGCCCACCACTTGGACGGAGACATTCCTCTTGGCAACCCTTTCCGGTTTTTGGAGGTTGCCTGGCACTTTTTCCCCCTGTCCCTTTTCTTCGTTTAAGGGAGAGGCCCAGCCTCTTGTCCAAAAAGGACAACGGTATTCCCCCCCTCATGGTGATGATTGGTCGCTCTCTTGAGGGCCCCCAGGAAAACGGCGTGATCTTCCTCGCTGCCGGAAAATGGTGGTGGTGGTCTGTAGAACCTTTTCCCCTCCCGCCACTACTTTTGCATGTGGCCCCCCCATTGATGGGGGGTCCGCTTCCGGAGGGGGGGCGGTGGGCCAGTACCCCCCCCACCCCTGCTATACTGCCCCACATTAACCCCCTTCCCCATCATTATTCTTTGAATTTTTTTCCATTCATTTTTGATTTCTTCCTTATCCCGCCTTCCAAAAACATTTTTTCTCTTTTTTTTTTCCCACTTTTAAACTACTTTCTGCATTCTCCCCAACTTTCTCTCCGTGTCCATTTCCCCTCCCCTCCAAACTTCACCACCTTTCTCCCCCATATTTCCCCGCTCGTTCTCACCCAGTTCCCCCCTTTTGCCCCACATTCCCCCCATCAATTTTCCCTTTTGCTTTTTCATCCAAACTTTTGTTGTGATTTTACCCTATACCACCGACATTCTCGCCTACATTTTTGCCTTCCTCTGGACGCTCAATTTTAGACGGGGGCAGGGGGGGATCCTCCATTGAGTAAGATTATTTGTGGGATACTGCATCTTGAGCCCCAACTTACCCCCTTCTTCTTCTCTTTGGAATCCCCCTGGTAACACGGGGTTTCCCCGGAAGGGCACAAAACACCATTTTAGTATCTCCCACTCAACTTTTTTGTGCTTCTTCTTTTTTCCTCCCCTTCCTCAGGAAAAGGGCGTCCTGAAGGTAAAGTCTTTAAAAACTATGGGAGATTCCAACCACCCCAAATTTCCTCCATAGCGCCCCTCCCGGTCAAACATCATCACTTTGTCCTCCCCCCTTTGTTGGGGGGGATTCCCGTTAACCATTTGTGGGGGAACAACTGAAGGTTTTTTAAAACTTTTTTTTCCATCTTCCCTCCCCTCTCCTTTCCCACCTCTGAAACCACCCCCTTTTTTTAACCCCCTGTTTTTAAAATCTTTTTATATTGGTTAATTTTTCTTTAAACATCCCACTGTTATCAAAGATCAGGGGCTTTCCTATCTTTAACTCCCAATCTTGCCCCTATTTTTTTTAAATTCCCCGGTAAGTCACTTTCTTTTTTTTAGCTGTTACATTTTTTTTTTAAAAAGCAGGTTATCTAATTTTTTTGAAAGACAGGATTTCATTTCCAAATTGTTCATCTCTTTGGGAAGAACGCAATCCTGGATCCCAGAGTTGCCGGGGGTCGCCCCTTCCTCTTGAGCCCCCGTTTTTTAATAACCACACACTCCTTCCCCCCTAAAATATAGTTTTTACTGCTCTTTTTTGTAAAAAGGGTTTTTTTTTTTTCCGGGGGCCCCCCCCCTTTAGTTTTACTCAAAATACGGTTGGCCGATTTTTCCCGGGGGTCCCTTAATTTGTTTGTGCCCTCCATAGTCCCTGAAAGGAGGGGGGAAAGAGCAGATCACTGCTCAATCCCTTACCCCCGCCTTTTCCCGGAGGGGACTTTTTTGCCGCAAGGGCACCGCTGGAACCGGGGTGCGAATCTCTGCTCGGGTTGCCCCTGTTTGCTGTTTGGCCCCCGCTCTGGTTGTTTCCCCCGGGTCCTGTTTCTTGTTGCCGCTATCTCTTGTGTGATCAGGATGCCACGGGCCACTAAAATTTTTTAAACTTGGCGTGATGGGGGACTCTCCCTTGTCCGATATTTCCCAAGCAGGAAAAAACCACCGCCCATTGGGTTTTTCCTTTTCCTGGTTGGGAAGGCTGCGGGGCCCAAAAACTGGACTCCCCCAAGGCGCAGGGCTGGCCCGCAGGGGGCATGCGGGCCCCGGCGGGCGCATGGGGGGACGTAGTGTGTTGGGTTGACTTTTGGTTTGGGGTCACCTAAACTGGAAATTCGGCTGGGGCTGGGTTAATGTTTTGAGTTTTAGGCTGGGGGGCGCTGCCACGGGACCCGGGGGACGGAAAGGAGCCATTTTGCTGTATGCCCCTGCCCATCCCCATCCCGGGCTGCTGCATGAAGCCCCCGATTTTCCCTTCCCGTTAATTTTTTCCCCTCCCGGCCCAGAGTTCTTTTCCTGCGGTGTTTTTTACTGAGTGCCCAGCGACCCCTGAAATTGGGTTGCCCCGGGAACCGCTGCCCGTCTCCAGGGCGCCTCGCTCCCCTTTGCCCGCCTCCTTTTTATTTTTCCCTCCCTTTCCGGCCTTCTGGGGGGGAGGGGGGGGGGGAACCAATTCCGCCCCACTTTCCCCCCGCTTTTTCCCAAATTGCCAAGTGCTCCTGTCCCGCCGCTTGGGGGCCCAGTCTGTTTTTCGCTGCTGTGCGGCGGGGGGTTTTTTACTTGGGGGGTTGGGGGCCGGGTGCTTGGTGGGACACTTCTGTGCATGCTGGTCGGCGTCTTGCTGTGATAGTGGTGGAGGGCGCGTTCGCTGGGACTCCTCACTCCTTTCATCCTCACTGCTTGCCGGTTAGCATCCTGTTCTTCTCATGGAAGATACTGTTTCTCCCGGCCCTCCTGCTGCCTCAGGTCCAGTGGTCGAGGTGCTTCGCAGGACCGCCACGCTCTACCAGGGCAGTGACCCTCCCCAAATGGTAGGGAACCACAAGCCTTCCCTGCTCACGTGGGGCGCTGCAGCAAACACACACACACTGCTGAGCTCCTCTCTTCCACGTTTCTCCTCTCACAGTGTGAAGAGTGCACATGAGGGGTCGGAGTAATGAGAGAAGACACTACGCTCCCCTGTCGGGATGCTCCCATAGAGGTGAATGGAGAAGCAAAGCACTCCCCTGTACTGGGGGAACTCCATAGAGACAGATTGGAGAACACAGCGCTTCCCTCTGTACTGGGAACTCCCATAGAACAGAATGGTATAGAAAGCCCAAGCGCTCCTGGTACTGGGAGCTCCCTTAGAAGTCAGAATGAGAGAAAACTGGGTCGGCTCTCTCTGTACTGGGAGATCCATAGAATAGAATGCGGAGAGACCGCGCTCTCCTGTATGGGAGCTACCTTATAGAATAGAAGTGGATGAGAACACAGGCTCTCCGTTCTGGGGAACAAACTACCGAGTAGAATGTGAATGGAGAATCACAGCGCTCTCCTGTACTGGGAGCTCCCATAGTACGGAATGGAGAGAACACAGCGCTCCTCTGTACTGCTGTTTAAAAAAAGTGGAAAAACTTTTTTTCTTTTCTGTTTTGCCTCATTTAGAAAAAATAAAAAACAAGCGGGTAAAAATTACTTAAAAATAAAGCCTAACATATCATGGAAAAAAGGCGAAAAACTTAGTAGAACAATAGAGCGCAAGAATACGTTTTAACATTCAAACCAGCGTGTACTTCAGAAAAGGATAAAAGGATAATGTGCTGGGTCAGTGTTCTTGACCGCAAAGTTTTATAGGTTCGGATTACAGAGCTTTATAGAAGGCCAATCAGTCAATATTGATATAACAACAGCTTTATTATAACAATAGTCCAATAATAAAATCAAGTTATGGAGAAAGATGATGACAATAATATGATTCCAGAATACTCGGGGAGATATATGTACAGTTTGTAAGAGAATAATGGAGGTTGTATACAAAAGTTATAAGGCTGTTATAATACTTCACCGTTGCAGAGTTGGCATATTTGAATCCTATTCTTACTTCCGCCATGAGAAACCGTTAAATAGATATGGCTAACAATTTGAGAAACTCTTCAGGGAGGCCTCGAGTATCACACTAAGTATGTAGACGTCTCCATACCAGAGAAAGAACGGTTCTTTGATGTGTACATGGCTGTGTAGGGAGTTTTTTATGTCTTTACTAAATGGGGACATGACTAAAATGATGTGGTCAGCTTAAAAAATGCAAGAGGTGTTGCGTTTGTGGTATCTCGGGCCACTCAGTCCATGGTTCGAAATTATAATAGACAAAGAAACATCGACCCTCATAGGAGATAAGTCAAAAGCATTACAGAAATCTGAACTAAGACAAGAAGGGAAACTTATGTGTATACAGTCAAAGAAGTGTAAGTGAGGCTTGATACCTTTGGACTCAAGAAGCAAGCAGACATTTGAGCGCATATTAAAAGAGAAACAGGCGCATAAGATGCACACTTTAGTACACTCATCAAGGCTGTGATTACATAAATTGATATAAAACAGAAATTATTCACTATCATTTGGCTCAATAGTCATTTATTTTGACTAGCATTACAGTCAGAAAGGAGGGAAGGGGCGGACAGCCCGGTCAGGAACTGGTTAATGGGTTTTTTTCAACACAAATACAGGAGAGTACAAGGTGGATGTTGAGCAGAACTTGTATTTAACCCCTTAATGACATTGGACGTAAACATAGCCGGCAGGTGCCGCTAGTTAACCCCTTAGACGCCGTGGCATCTAAAAGAAGGAGTAACGGTGCTGCGCACAGTTCCTCACCCAGTTTGTTACTCAGATTGAGACCGTGAGGCCCAGATCGCTTACAATGGCAGCTGGAAGCCTTCTGAAGGTTTCCATCGCTGCCATGTTTTACAAAGCTGTAAGTAGTGAAACCGCCGTATTGGTAGACCCTAATGCATTGTCTCTACAGTAAAAAATAAAAGAAAATGTTTAAAATTGTAAAAATAAACAAAAATTTATATATTAAGAGTTCAAATCACTCCCCTTTTGCAATTTCACAAATAAAATTAAAAAAATAAAAGTTACACATTAATTCGGGAGTGCTTTTTATGTCGTCTGTAAAATGGTTTATTTTTTTTTGGATTGAAACATTTGGATTTTTGTACGGTTAGCTCTATAACATAACGAAACACCTTACATTTTTTGGTGTTTGCACGAGGATTGCTGTAGAGAGCAACCTACAGAATAACGGAGAACACTGTCATTTGTCTTGGAACAGTTGAATGTCCCTGTAAAAAAATTATAAATAAAAAAATACTCTCAACAAACATAGGTGCAGGTAAATTTTTTCACATTTTGACCCTCCCAATTGTTGTGGTTTCCAGTACTTTTGTCTAGAGGTTCCGCGCTCGTGGTGAATAACCACGCGCCATTCGAATAAGTACATCTTTGTCCCGCAAAATGAAAGCACTTCATTTGTCTATGTAGCTGCAAAATAAAAAAGTTATGGCGTTTGTATCTGGGAAGGCGATGAGGGAAAAACGGACGGGTTTAAAGAGGCGTTGTCTACTGGGGACCTTATTCATTGCTCGTTGGGTCTGTCTGGGATACGAATAAAAGATAGAAGATAAAACCTCCTGGAGGCTCCGTTCACTCCCGGCTGTTGGTACATTATCCGCATGCTGAAGCAGAACGGTGTTTGATCGATCATATGATGCTGAGCCAAATCGCTCAGGTCACAACATCACTCCATGTGAAGTTCGGTGGGCTAGTGATTGGCTGAAGCTGTCACATGAATGTGAATGTTCCTATTCTCTTCAGACGGGGATGATATGGACCAACAGCGGGGAACGTGTGTGAAAACGGGAGCTGGTCAGGAGGATAAGTTGAGGATTTATCTTCTATTTTTATTTCATATCCGATAGACCAATGAGCATGATAGTCCCCGGAACTAGCCCTGTTTAGAAATAATAGCACACGCAGGACTGTGGAGTTGAGTGGTGCCTATTTTTGTGGTGCAGGGGTCTCGCGGGTAGTCGTCAATAAATGAGACCTACTCATTAGATCAGTGAGGCCCCTGACTAGCTTTGAGGCACTATGTGAGCAACAATAACACCCTCCTAGACTTTTGATTTTGGACATACTATATAGACATGCTGGTGGATGATCTGACTGCCCTACCGCCGGCCTTTCAGCAAGTTGGGAGAAGGGTGTTGGGTTGTTGTTCCTATCTAGCTAGGGGATGGAACAAAGGCTCTGTTCTTGCACACAAAGCATCTGTTTCTGTAGAGAAATTAACGGAGCTCAATTTATAATATGGTGCTTGACAAATGGTATAGGGGTACCTCTACTCTTTTGCAGACTCGCTTTTATCAGCAGTTCCGCCATCTTGCTGGGGTGGCGCGGGGTGGGCAGACCTGGCAACAGTGTCAATATCTGCTGTGGGGATGTGGTTGTGTGAGGAGTTGCGCCCTTTCTGGTCGCTAAAATTGAGTTAATTGATGATTTTCATGGGCCTTAATAACTGAGAGATGATCTCTCGACTCTCTGTACTCTCATTCTTACTTTGCCTAAGTGCGGTGCTGGTCTTCAAAGGAGGCTTGACTGATATTTTATTTGGTTGCAGCAAAGGCCACTTATTCCAAGGAAATGGAGAGTGCTACTCAACGCCACTATAGTGGACTGTGGTTCAAAGAGGGTCTTCTGCTTTGCAAGGATGAGGGAGTTCCGAGCTCTTTGAACATTCAGCTTGGGACAGGTATGATGGGTGTGGGGGGAAGGAAAATGTTTAATGCCCTCTAATACCACAGCTTTCGGAGTCTTTTTGGCAGCTAGAGGTCGGCCCTTTGGGATTATGCATCTCCGCTAGTATCTCCCCTATGAGGTTTGGTGCGTTTTGGTGGGATTCCCCGGGGTCGAGTCCGATATTTTTTTTGTGATTGGTTAAATTCTCTGTTATAAAATTTTTTTGTTTTTCCTTACGTTGTTTTTTGCTGTTGATATTTTGTCACTGCCATTGCAAAGGGGTACCCTAGGGTGGTTAATTGTATTTTAGTGATCAAACTAGTTTGTTTATCTTTGTATTGCTTTATTAAGTAAAATTGCGCCTTTGCAGTGCATGGTAAGGCTCTTAATAAAAATGCTTACATTTCCGATGTTCTGCAGATTTTTGTTATATGTGAGATTGTTTTGTAATGTTGTTTATCTATCCCTTTTAATAAAGCTATTTTTAAAAAAGGGAAAAAAATAAAATGGACCTTACCGACCCCCAAAATATTAATAAGTTGGCCAGTTTTTTTGATGCAGTGCAAAGAGCAATTTTTTTACAGTTATCTTCCCTATCTTATACAAAAATTGGGATTTGGGAAGATTTTGCATTTCTTTATTTCTGCAGAATTTGTCAGTAAAGCTTTGTTACTTTTTTTGCTCTAAAAACAAAATGTTAATGTTTTTTTTTTTGTTATATTTGGGAAAATCTCCTTGGGTTTTTTCAGCTCTGCCAAAACCTTCTGGGCTCTGGATAGATTCAAGCATGTGTGACCAAAAAATTTTGACCCAGGTCTTTTTACACCCCCAAAAGATCAAACATTGTTCCCCTTTTGCTTGTCAGTGTTGTTTACCTAAAAGCTCGATTTTGCATCATAAGGTGATAAACCCCTGATGTTCCATTTTACTCAGTAAATGATCACTTAAACATGCGCTGTATGGGAGTCGGAGGTTTGGGAAATTGAGGCGTCGGAGGTTTGGGAAATTGAGGAGTCGGAGTCGGGGCTTTGGCTTGCCGACTCCACAGCCCTGAATAGCACCCTAGACGGTTTCTTCCTTGCATATAATGGGATGGGTCGCGGTGTTTTTCCTTTGGAGGATT